>RYZW01000126.1:0-134944 GCA_004367215.1 Colletotrichum trifolii | reverse complement strand
TAATTATTACAGGCTACGCCTAGCTAGTTAACTCTAGCTCTACCTAAGTCCCGATAACTATACCTAAGAAATTAGGTATTAGTAAACTACTAGTAAGCTCCTAGTATTACTTTTAAATAGACTTTTCATACTTTTTATAAGAATTTCTCTTTTACTCCTTAATTCTAAATAAATAGTATTTATACTCCTTATAGCTAAATTATAGCCTAAGTTTAGCCTTTCGTATATATTTACTAAATACTCTCTAGTATATACTAAAAATGTTTTTTAAATTTATTTCTTTAGTATTTTATAGAATAAAGTTAATATATTAACTTAAAAGTATTTTACTAGGGATAAAAGTAAGGGTAATATCTATAAAATATCTAAATTAATACTTATAATCTCACTTTATATAAACTTTAAATAAAGTTTATAATTACTTCTTCTTACGTAAAAACCTTACTAATCTATAGTATAGTAGTAATAGATAAGTTAACTACTGATTAGTATTAGTTTATCTAGAAAGTAATATATACTATATATAATCTTATTATATAAGTATAAAAAAGTCTAGTATTCATTATTCTTCTTATTATATTATATATTTATATATAAGTATATAAAGCTCTAGATCTACGGTATAGTAGTTACTTACTACTACTATAGCACTTAGCTATAACTAATAATGTATATCGCTAGGAGGGTATAAGGGTATATAGCTATATATACCCTATACCTATAAGGCGTATAGATATATATACCAAATTACGTATAGAAACGTATACGCCTTAGGCGTTAACATATACCTTATAGCATAGTGTTACCAACAACTAAGTAATAGGATCTCTTAATAAATATATACTATACTATATAACTATTCAAACTTGCCTTTCCCCTCACTTAGCTACAGCTCCACACCTATATTTAAGCCTCATGCTACCGGAATATCTATTGTTCCAGTAGCCGAGGCCAGCATGCAGGGGCTCCGGTGCGCCCCCGGTGCCCCCCCTCTCTTCCGTGGCCTGACACGCAACCTCCGCTTCCGGGGCTTTTCACGAAAGTCTAGACTCTATGATCGTCGATTGGAGACGGATCGTGGGCCATTGAATCTGAGGCTTACAACTGGCGACGAGGATCCAGACCAGCCTCGTAGGGGTTGGCTACAGGGGATGCTAAAGGATCGTCACGTCACCCGCTGGCAAATCAGCAAGCTTCCCTGCGTTACGAGGCTTCTGCCCTACGCTGATTCAATATCGAATTCGTCCGGGTTTGTGATACTAGCAGAGCCAGAGAGAGTCTAGGCCTTGACAGCAGCTGGACTGGGCCAACGACTTCAAGGATCATAGGCTTGGATCGAAGGGTCCTTTGAGCACGGGAATTAGCCCACTTTCGCCTGTATTCAACTAAGTGATCGTCGACCTGTGGCTCGAGTCAATGCCTACGAAGCCATGGTTTCGTGCTCGTTGTTTAGAGCCAAATTTGCAGAGAAGCTGTGGGCCTATAGACGAACGCAGCGAGATTGATTCGTCGTCACTCAAAAGACCACATTAGCTTAAAAAGCTCTTGAAATAGGTAGGGTCAACGACGACGAGGCATCCTCCCAAAGTTGAAGTGACATTAACTTAAACTGTCGAGTCTTCACGTGCATCATCAGCGGCAACAAGAAGAGTGTCAAGCTCAGTAACAAAAGATGATTGTCCAAAGGATTGTCATTATCTAGTAACAACATCAACTAACTAGTAGCAAGTGGTATCGCATATGGTATAATAACTCGCTGGTGCCTGAAGAACGTAAAACACTCGTCACCTCACACCGCCCACCGGGCTCCTGTCCTGGACAGAGTCTGGTCGTCGTCTCTTAACCGCCTTTCTCAACCGCGTCGTGTTGATCTCGGTCCGCGGCGTACATGGGTCGCATTGGTCCCAGCGTCCGGAACGAAGCTCGACGCCACGATCGAATATATTTAACACTACCGCACATTGATTAGCACCAAACTCAAACAACCTTTTTCCGACAACAACTCACGCAGCGAGCGAACTACAAAAGACGTCAGTCAAACACATTCGCAACCGTACCCCTTCCACAGACACTGCCGAGAGGGGAGGTGGACGGGGGAAGCGGGGGGGCACAACTTACACCACTGCCCAGGCACGACTGCAAATGGGGCTGCGAATTCTTGCTCGGGTTCACGCACGTACGAGGCGTGGGGAACGTCTGGCTGTAGCTTCCGGGTTCTTGGCACTGCGAATCGTCGTTAGGGGAAATTGTTCGAAATTGCCGTCGGCTCCCGCGTTTCCCATGACTCGGGTGTCCGCGCCCACCCGGCTCCAAAAGGGGGGGGAGGGCGGCGGCAGGCAGGCAGAGGACGAAGGGCTGTGACGTGACTTACGCAGTACACGTATTTCTACGACCAGTTGTCAGCAAAAGGGGGCCTCTCGAGTACAGAAACACGACGATGGGGGTATACTCACGTAGTCATCGCCAGTGGGACACGAAGCGCCGGCTTCCAAGCTCCAACCTGCGTTGCAGAAGGCCGCATTCGACGAGGCGACGAACCCGAGTGCCAGCAGGGTGGGAGCAATGAACTTCATTTTTTTTTTCTCTATTGGGGTTTTTGACAGGGCCCGCGATCGATCGGATAGGGCGTTACAAAAAGGCGTAGAAATATAAAGCGAAAAACGTGCGCAATATCCCAAGCTTTGCGGTACGATATGTCGTGCATGCAGACAAAGGAGGGCAAACCCGACCACCACCGGCGCCTAAAGGAAAGGGAACGCCATTTATACCATCTCCAATTTACAACTTGCCGTGCGCCCCGTGTGAGCTACTACACAGTAGTAACGTCTTTGATTAGTTTGCTTCTATTGAAAGCATCGGCAGCCAGGTGGGCGGTGGGCGGCCCGCCCAGTCGTCAAGCATCGTTTGCTGATCAAACCCAGACCCGACGAAACTCCCAAGCCAGAACCGCGGCTTTCCTTTCCGGCCGCTCCATGCGTCGTCGCTGGTGCCTTGTCACCTGTTCTCGAGGAAGGGCAGCATAACCTGAGAAAGGACAAGAACCACCACAGGGTAATTATGGCGGGCTGTGTGTCGGACGGAGATGGATCCCGGAGCGCAACCCGTCGCCCAGAGAAAGTATGTTATATTAATGTCATACTGCACTGGGCGCACGGTGGACCTCGGGGTTATTAGGTGCTGTTGTTGTGCGCGTGGGAAATCATGAGTCGTAGACCTTCCCGGCCGCCCGTCAACCCGCCTTGGTTCTGGCGGATTTTCCGCCGTGCGTCTTCTCCCTTGGACACCCGTACGGAAGGGAACGTGGAGGCTGCGAGGCGGTGCTTCGTTTCGGGTGGCTCCGTTGTCACCAGGCCTACTGTGCAGCCCTTGTTCGAAAGGCCCTGTTTCCACGGGAGCTAAACCCTTGGCTAGAGTATGTCAGTCTTCGTGTGATTTTGTCCAGTCAAGGGCGTGGGAAATTCTTGAAGAACATACGGCGTTCTGTCGTGCGATGCTTCCGCAACACGTCCGTTCTAAATTCCCGACACCTGGAAAATCGAGCGTCAACTTTTCCAAAGTCAAGAGAATCGTCCGATTAACTTACGCTGCTGTATGTGGTGGGTTTTTGTCCAACTCGAAGTTGACCTTCTAGTGTTTCTTTCAACGACAAGTCTGGAGTCAACGACGTTTCGAAAGAAGTTTGTCATTGTCTAACAACACTCGTACCAGATGTGGTAGAGAGCATAAGACGCTTGTGCATGCTGCAAGCAGTCAAACCAACTCGTTTCTCCGACTCATCAGACATTCCCGAGCAAGGTCCTCTTCCTCCACGATGGAGTTGCAGTGGCACAACAGAAGCCGATACGATTCCACCACCCCGTTCGACTTTGAAGTCGTCGAGCCCGTATCTTTGGCATCGTCGCATACCGTTTAACACTACCGATATTAGCACGAAACCTGGCTCGGTAACCTGTTGTCATTCCGTTTCGACTTACGCAGTAGATGGTCTACATGAGATGTGTTAGTCAGACTTCGCACACGGCACCACGGAATACAACAGACGAGGATGAACAGGGCAAAGATTACTTACACCGCCATCTCGGCAATTCTCGATGTACGCGCGACCATTCTTGGGCGGATACACGCACCCGCGAAGCGTCTGGAAGATACCATCGGGGTGAGTCCCCACTTTGCACTATTTCACCATCAGAAACTTGCTCTGGCACTCGAGGTAACCTGGGGCAAATAGAGAAGTTGGCCCTAGGGGATCGAGCACCCACGCAGTAAACATATTTCTGACCCATTTCGTTAGCAAAAAAAGTATCCAAGCAAGGACGACATAGAAGGGGAACAGAGAGAGGTAAGATCGAAACGGAAACATCAGCACTCACGTAGCCGCGCGAGGCAACGCTATCACACGATCCGCCAAATGCCGGATTGAAGCTCCATCCGGCGTTGCAGTACAGGTTAAGGTCCTGGGCGGCGGCGAGACCAGCGGCCAGGCCTAAGGTGATTGAAGCAACCCTCATGTTGTTGTTGGGGGGGGAGGTAGTCCAATGAAAGTGTTGCGTAGAGACGAGGCAATCCGATCAGAGGTCACGATACTGTGACGGAGAAAGGATTATGAACAGAGATGAGATGGTGTGCCAAGCGTCACGGCCTTGGGAGGACACGAATATCTCTAATAAATACGCAGAGCAGCAACCCGAGTTGGGAACCAGTTGGGGCTGATTGGGGTCGATTGGAGGCCATTCGTGTTGGAATGACAATGACCCAGGGCATTCGCGGTTGATTAATCAATTATACTTAGCCTCTCGCAACTCAAACCACTCTTCAACCCGCCTGCTGCCTCCCTTCTGCCCCTGCTCTCCTCTTCTCTTCAACATCTCGCCCTCCTCCCCTTGCTTCACTAACTTGACGTTGTTGCTACTAAGCGCAGCTCCCTGGCTGTCTGAAAGACACATCCATATTATCAAGTTCAATAGATGGAACATTCACAAGTAGTAACGCGACTAGCAACAGGGGGCCTGTCATCATTAGTCGCTGGATAGGAAACAGCGAAAAAGCCAGCATGGAGAGAGACGGCTTCTTCGGGATAGACATGCCGTTCAAGCTTTAGCACCAACTCTATAACCACCTCCGCCGAAGCATAGCGAAGGTCTTCTTCTTCTATCCCCCGACACGCTAGACAATATGATCAGATACCCTACTTCAAGGCTATCATCGCACCTTAGACCAGTTGAAAGCCCATCGGCATCGAAGATCAGCAAATGCCCGCAATTAAACAGAGTCATGTTAGTTACCGATAACCAGCTTTGAAGCCAGCCAATGAAATGG
Source organism: Colletotrichum trifolii (assembly GCA_004367215.1). Taxonomy (NCBI): domain Eukaryota; kingdom Fungi; phylum Ascomycota; class Sordariomycetes; order Glomerellales; family Glomerellaceae; genus Colletotrichum; species Colletotrichum trifolii. The sequence goes on along the minus strand of RYZW01000126.1, from coordinate 129,628 downwards.
GCAAAGAAAAAAGATTTATGATATCCCACACATCTTTTACAAGCCAGCACACCCGAGCCAGTGACCGTTGAATAACCGCGTGAGCAGCCTTATGTTATTATCATGTACCATCTAAGGAAAACTGTTGTTCACCATCAAGCCTTGGCTTTTCTCGTCATACACATAAGACCCGCCAAACGCCCGCTTCCCTGGAAATAAATATTTCATGTCCGCGAATCCCGACGTAGCAGACTGCCGACATCGTGCAACTTGACGTTCTCCATCGGCTGCACCCCGCGATCTACACGCCCCCAGCCCGCACCCCAGGTAGGGAAGACCCCGGGCGCCACGGGCTCCGGTGGCAACTGTCCGTCGACGGCGCCCATGGTCTGCCCGTACGACGACGACACCGCGCTGTTTCGAAAGCTCATGGCGTACTCGTCCGTCTCGCCGATGCTGCTCGAGCCCTTTTCTTTCCTCCGCTTGCGCCAGGACCGCGCCTGACTCCTTCTCTTCCGCTCCTCCTCGGCGACGAGGTCCGGCGAGGTCATGATGCCGACGCGTGCGGCGCGCACGTTCTTCGACCGGGGATAGTTGAAGCCTGCTGGCTGTCCACCGGTGAATGGGTTCCATTTGGAGTGAGGTCGCGGCGAGTGCGATATGCTGCCGTTCCGGCCGCGGTCATACGAGGTCGGTGCCTCACCGGCAAGCTCTTCGAGAGTCATTCCCTTCGTCTCCGGGATGAGGAGGGACGACAGCATGCCGAGAAACATGAACAACGCGAAAAGTTCCAAGAGACGATCGAGCCACGGCGAGCATGCGTTGCCGTGGCAGTCGGCGGGCGAGTCTTTCGAAAGCAGGGGAATGCTGATGACCTGCGCGATAATGGCGCCGATCTTGCCCATTGCCGCGGATATGCCGTGTCCGGTAGATCGATACCGGGTTGGGAAGCACTCGCCTGGTACAATAAAGGTGGTGGTGTTCGGTCCAAAGTTGAAAAAGAACTGGCCGATAATATAAAGGGTGAGAAAAACGGTGTGCGACAGCTGGTGTAGCATGAAGCCGAGAATGCAAAAGAGAACAGTAAGAACAAAGAAGCCAAGCATCTGCAGAGGCTTGCGGCCGATTGTGTCCAGAGTCAGGACCGCCGCCCAGTAGCCAGGAATCGATCCTGCGCAGCTCAAGATAATCATACCAACAGCCTGGTTGTGTAGTTTCTGGTAAAAGTTGTCACCGTCTGCGTAGCCGATGGCTTGCAGGACGACGGTGTTGTTGAGGCCCAAGCCATAGAATGCCAGATCCTGTCAAGTGTCAGCTGGGGCCATGGTTGTCGACGAGTCGCTTACAAGAAAGAACCAAGACAGAGCTGTGCCCATCAAGACTTTGAAGTTCTTGCCCTGGCCAAAGTATTTCAGAGTGTCACGCCACGATGCGCTCGGCGTGTTGAAGGCAGGGCCTGCCTCCTTTCTCATCTTCGCCTGTAGTTCGGGGTCTATATCGCCCTTGGACTTGCTCGACATGTAGGCGCGGATGTCGGCGTCGGCTTTCTCGACGTCCTGCTCTACGTCGAACGTATATCGCGGGGTCTCGGGAATGGTGATGCGATAGTATAATGCTAAGCACGCAGGTATGGCTCCCACGCCTACGATGATTCTCCAAGATCGGTCGGCAGCGAGCTGGCATCGGGTGTGACATCCGGAGATGTTGGGGACGTCGAGGTAGGAGTCTTTGAAAGCCTCGGCAGTGATGAGCGCGACGAGAGCGGCACCGAGCTGGCCCAGACCCTGCATCGAGAAGACAGCTGCGACCATGGCTCCTCTCCAGCGTGTTGGCGCGAATCTACCCAGTCAGTCGGCCGTCTTGGTTCGTGTGGCAGTCCACTTACTCTGAGGTAATCACGCTAGATAATGGATAGTCACCTCCGATGCCCACACCCTGCGTCTGTCAGCTGCAGCACTCTCGAGGCGACAGCAGACGTACCATGATGACTCTCCAGAACACCATCAAGCCCGTGAAGCTGACGGACTGGCTGGGCGACACGAGTGCAGCGCTCAACGTCGCCAAGATGATGATACCCAGCTCAACGCCATACATCCGCCGCCTCCCAAAAACATCAGCCAGCCAGCCGAAAACCACCTGGCCAATAACGATACCGGCGCTGGTGGACGCCTTCAAGGCGGAGTTTACGGGTCCGGGTAGTTCGCCATGGTTTCCGCCGTAGCCATGCTCGGTTTGCTCAGGAGGGCCTTGCCAGAACACGACGCCCAGAAGGGTGATGATAAGGTTGATAGCAAAGATGTCGTAGGAATCCAGGAAGAAACCAACTCCTGCCACCAAAATGGCTCTGACGTCTGGGAATAGTTAGTCACGGCGCAGCTACTGACTCTACCAGGGGCCGACGAACGATATAGCCCAAACGGGACCTTGTCGATTTCACTCAGCGCCAGTCGTCTCCGTAGTGCGGGATCTGGTATATGAGAATAGTCGTTGTAAAAGTTGTGGAACGCCTTGTTGCCCCCGTTGGTCCGACGATGACCTCTTTCTGCCCGTTCTGAAGGGGTCATCGGCGGCGGTAACATGTCTTCCATCATGGGTCGCCAAGCAGTCCGACTGAGGCCCGTAGCGGCAATGGCTGTCTGTTCACGAGGGCTGTCGTCACCGATCTATCGCGTGGTCGATCGCCCGACTGCCATGGTGGAGTCCAGCAAGTAAGTTTGTGTGCTAGAGCGACGCTCCGCTGCTGCTCCTCAATCCCCTCTGCCCAGGTCGTTGCGGGTGTCTTTTGTCGCGGATGCCGTCGTCAAGCAGCGTGGTGCAGCCTCTGCAGGCGGACTCCGGAAGTTCTACAGACGGGAGAGCTCGGGTATCGAAAGACAAGACGTTGCGGCTGAGATCTCAGGGCGTCAGAGGCGGGTGGCAGAGTTCAGAATTCACAGTTGAGAGTTTAGGCGGCTCGGACGCATGCGTAGGTGCGCGGGAGCGAAGGGGTTTGGCGGAGTTTAAAGGGATTATAGACAGCGTAGAACATCCGTACGTGTGCCCAAGATAGACAAGACTCGGCCGTGCGATCCGTTCTGCAGGACCTTTGCAATGGTACGCCGATCGGGCGGGCGAGGGGGGCTGAACGTGGGCGACGGGGCAAGGGACGGCAGGGCAATACGCAGCCAGCAGCGGTCAAGGTCAGGGGATGCCCGGTCAAGGGTGTGGAGGGGTGTCGGGGGTGAAGTGACCGATTGGGTGGATGAACAGATGGATGGGATGGTATGGAGGAAACCGTGAGGTTTTTTTTCTACCTTTCTTGCTCGTGCGGCTGGCCAGGCTGAACAGGAGACGGAACTTGGGACTCGGGACCTGGATCGTGTTGGCGACGGGCAGTACGGATATCAGTTGCGTGATGCGGACGTCAGAATCGAAAGGACATTCCCTCGATCTAATGCCGACGGCAGATGCTACTCCTAGGGCATCATTGGGGAAATGGCATGCAGCTCATTTAGCATTTCCGGATGCGGTGGAGGCACCTGGTGCGAATAGCCATAAAGTCAAACGATGGAATGAATGTGACGAAGAGCGACAAAGCTTGCAGCCGTTTTGAGCATGCACCGCAGAGCAGGTGGAAAGTCGCTGTCGATTGTCTCCACTTGCGGTGTGGTGTGTACTGTGTTCGGAGTAGTCGAGGCAGCACAGAGTACAAGTAGATGCAAACATTGAGCGGTTGGGATTGGGTTTCTCACAATGCTCTGTAACAAAACGTCAGATGGAGTGGAAGAGACGAACAAGAAACGGCCCACAACACTTTGATTCTCACCTACGACATGCGTGCAGAGCATCCACGGAAGGCAGTGACATCCAACAGCATAGGTAGGTAGTACAGACAACGTCGTATTGTTTGCGTGGCGCGGCATGTCGGCCAAGGCAGCGGATACCATGATTTCCCGGGCCACGTGCTGATTGAATGCGCCTTTGCTAGGGAGTGCCGTCTTGTGAGCAGCGCGACGCAACGTTGGAGACAAACGCCCCCCGGATGATAGATTAAACGAGCCTTATCGTGCGATTGTCGTCGTGGCCCCGGTACGGACAAGCTTTGGCTGGCGATGTACGATATGCGTATTCTGCGGACACACGGTGCGGACACGCAAAAGACGGAGCAGAAGGAGAGGAACTGGAGGGTGCGAGGACCAAATGTTGGCGATGGAGGCGACGAGGAAATGGCGCTATGGTCAAAGGGACTGGACAGAAAGAAGGGATGAGCCATTTGTCAAACTGTCACAGACGAAACCCCCAGCACCCAGCCAGGAGCACTCGGGGCAAGAGGTCCCCTTCACCTCTGCACCTTCGCATCGGGACGCTGACATTGGCAGTGGAAGGCAGCACCACGGCAGTACCTTCCACCGAATGAAGTAATCACAGGACGGGACAGGACAGGTAGGTCCATAGGGGGCAGCAGACATCCAGGTGCACCCCGCTCTTCTTCCTCGTCCACTCCATTCACATCACCTTGATGCCTTGGATGGCACTGGATAGGCACCCGCCCAACCGCCGCACATTCTCCGAAATCCAATACGCTCCCTGACTGGACGCAGCACACAGTATCGCCTAGGCAAGGCAAGGTATTACTTGTAAAGTAGAGGGTACGTGTAAATATTGAATGCTGGGGGTTGCTTTCGGACAGGCGCATCTTTCGCCGAATCGCCATGGAAGTCGCGTCTTCATCGCAATTGTCTTTCATGCAGTCCTGTTTTTCCCATCCCTACTACTCTCAAGACACAAGTTCCTTCGGGAAAGCAGGGGTTCTCCTTCTAGAAGCGCGCTGGAACGATGGAACGCCTTCCACACGGAACTCGCCTGACGCAAACCAGCAGCAGCGATTAGTGACCCCTCCCCTCTGCAGAGTACTTGGCATATCAACCAATCATGGGAGTCTAGCTTACGTGTGCTCACAGTACTCGCAGTAAACCATGTACGTGCACGACGTCCCCGATTGGATTGGCTGCGTTGTGTGTCACCGTGAAGAAGAGGGGAACCAAGCCCGCGTTGGCTCCGTTGGCTCCGTTGGCTCGGTGTTGGCTAGCTGTACTAAAACACGTTGAAAACGCCTTCTGTTTTCTTCCTCTGCAGCAAGCCTCCCTCCGTCTCCCGCCGTTGAAATGCAGCCGCTGACGTCCACTTCCGACGATGTATCGGTCTGAGCCTTTTTCTGCACGTTCTCATGACGCCACCACCAATCTTTGTCTGCAGGGTTGACACCAGCGCTTCTTAAATGAACAACTGACGAGTGACGAGTGACGACGACGACGACGACGACGACAGAGGAGGAGGAAACAACAGCGGCACAAATGTTCGCATCCCTCACAGGGCTTCCCCGTCCGCCTCGCTAATTGCGAAAGATGAACTACCATCTCGCACGGCGTGTCTTCCTCCTCACCGAGAGAGGTCTCGGTACTGTCAGCAGGGACTCCCTGACCCAATATCGGTGATCGCCGTTGGCACGTCTGCACACAGACCGAGGCTTGCCGTGTGCCAATTATCAATGGTCTGGGAGACTCATCGCCATACCCTCCCTTTCTTGATCGACACTATAGTACGGTTAGAGTGCCCCAAGTTCGGGGATCAATTTATCGAGTCGTGTCAAGCTTTTCACTGACGTAAATATTCCCCTTGGATGCGAAAGCATTCCGGGCGTCTGCTCCAACAATCAGCCATCTCGTAGCCTCTGCTGCCCATCATAGAGTTTCGTTTCAGTCTTCCATGGTCGGCTCATTAGCGAGTCATCGTCGTTCTACGACCCATCCAAACGGCCACACCACACCCGCTAAGTATACTTGCGGCACCCTCTCAGCCGCACAAAACGTCTCGATGATGGACCCTCCCCAACCGGCAACTACACAGCAAAGTCAGGCTAATTCCCGTCGTGAATGGCTTGGCGCGTTAGGCCGAGACGGTGCGAGACGGCAGAGGCTGACCTGTGTCTCGCGGAGCCGATAGCCCCGCAACATTGGCAGAGTTCTGTCGCAACGAGACCGGGCGCGCGCGGAGCTGTCCCCGCAAGTCGGCTCAACGGCCTAGACCACCATTTCTCCGCTTGGAGCCTCGCAGCGCAGACAGGGCATTGCAGGGCACGTTCCGTGACGTGACTTGTTTGAATTGCCGGCGCCCGCGGCCGGGCGGTATGCTATGGCAGCGGCCGTACGGTGCGAGCACCTGGTGCAACACGTTTCTAGATGCCATCTACAAGTAGAAGCAAATGAAGCTGCGGAGACGCACATCTCGTGTTCCGCAAGGATAGTAAAGTCAATATAATTGCCTACAAAGGTAAGGCGAACACGGCATATTGGAGCAGATTGGCTGCGGGTACCTGTCCCGCAACGAGTTCTGGACCATGACACGTCACGCGCCGGGAACGGCTTGATCGGCTATCGTAGCATGTGCATAAAGTAAAGTCCAATTCTACCCCTTCTATTTCCATAATCGCTGACTTGTTGAAATAATACTTGTCTTGTTGAAACAACCGGAAAGAAACAATAAAGACGGATGACTCCACACGGCGGGCAGATACCTATTTACCAGGCGGTGATATCGTCGACCTCGGCCTCCCCAAACGTGCTGCTCTTGGTCAGCTGGCCCACGCCAACCTCCTCCACCTCCTCACCCTTCCTGTCCATAATGTCGGGAAGGGTCTGCTTCAGGAAGTCCAGCACGTAGCGGTTGACCTGCTCGAACTGGAGCAAAAAGGCGTCGTGGCCCTCGGGACTGTCGATGCGCTCGAGCCTGGCGTTGGTGACGTGCTGCGCAATCTCCTCCTGCTCGGCAAACGTGAAGAGGCCGTCGCTCTCGATGCCGAGAACGAGCATTGGCTGCTCGATGAGACCCAGAGCCTCGGCGATGCTCGCGGCGCGGCCGCGGGAGACGTCGTGCGTGTCGAGCTTCCTCGTCATGGCGATGTAGCAGTTGCTGTCGAAACGCTTGACGAACTTTTGGCCTTGGTAGCGCAGGTAGGACTGCGCCGAGAAATACGTCGATGTGGGCAGCTTGTCGCCGCCGGTGAGGCTCTCGGTCTGCGGTCCGTGGAACTGGGGGTCTGGCGACTCGGTGACGGCGTCCGCGGTGGCGCCGTTGACGGGGGTCTCGACGATACCGCCCTGGCTGTTTTGGCGCGAGAGCGTGACGCGCTTGACATTGTGCCCGTCGTTATGAATGTGGAAGTGGGCCTCCGAGGGCGTCGCGGGCCGGGGCTTCTCGCGGATGGTCTGACGTCTCGAGGGGTCGGGAATGTTGCGCCCGAACCGGGACTCGAACGAGTTTCGGCTGCGGTACGTCAAGAGGGCCGACATGCGGGCGGCGCCCAGACCGGTAGACGGCGGGTCGTCAAAGGCGTAGTAGCCGTCGTCGTACTTGGGGTCCGCGTAAATGCTCTGTCTCTGCGCCTCGCCCCAGCTGATCCCCCACGCGCTGTGCCTGCTCGACGTGGCGATGGGCACGACGCAGCGGATGTAGTCCTTGCCAAGGTACGCCCATTCCAGGACGAACATGCCGCCCAGGGATCCGCCAACAACCGCAGCGATCTGCTTCACCCCAAGCTCGTCCAAGAGCAACTTGTGAAGGCTGGCCAGTCAGCACATGTGCTCTCGCCCGGGCTCACATCAACTTACTGCACATCGTCACGGATAGTGGTCAAAGGAAACTCGGGCCCGTATCTGCCCTTGGATGGGTCTCCGTCCTTGGCGGTGACTGGGCTTGCTGTGCCGTAGGGACTGCCGAGACTGTTCATGCAGACGATGAAGAACCGAGAGGTGTCGAAAGCTCTGCCAGGTCCTCCAAGTAGAGGCCCCCACCAGTCGCTGACATCCGCGCTGCCGGTCAAGGCATGGCAGATGACCATGGCGTTATCGCCATTCGGCGACAGCTTGCCACGTGTCGTGTAGGCGACGGGGACATTTTGCAGGGTGACTCCAGACTCGAGAGTGAACGATGGGATAATGGCGAACTGCTGCTCCGGAATCAGGGCAGCGAACGGGTTCTCAGGCTGTGTCTGCTTTCTTTCTTGCAGGTATTCAGTCACCGGTCTTGTCTACAGTTTCTATAACGATGATGGGGGTGTTGGTTGGATAGGTGGGTTGTGTAATGGGTTGAAATGAGTCGCAGGGGTCATGAGTATCGCGAACCACTTGGCTCGGGGATCAGAGTGTTGGAATCGAACAGAGAATGGATTGGATGGCGCTGAGCCAAGCCCACGGAGAGGTCGTACTGACCGTATTTTGGCTGAGAGCCGTTTTGTAAATTTTGCGCCGCCATCCCGACTTCGGACCGCTGAGAAAGGTGGTGAATTGGTCCACGAAATTTAAGGTAGACGATGCAATCGATGATGCAAATGAATGCTGTGAGCCACGGTCTACAAGGGCAAGGTCGCTGAACCCTGGGGCTTTCTGCAATGGATATGCGAGTTATTTGAAGAATCTGGGGATTGAGCCTGGCGAGAATGACTGGGAATGACTCTTATGACTGGGCCGATACGCAGCGAGGGAACTCACAGACAGGCCCCGATAATGGCGTTATCGCTCAGTGAAGGTACTTCGGCACCTCGATTTTTCTGCAGAGTCTTTTGTCCAAAAGACCGTTGGCGATTGGCTATGTAAATGGAGCTGATGACTCAGCCGATAGCCGTATTCTCGGGGCTTACCAGTAGTAGGGTAAGCTTCGGTAGAAAGTTCGGAGTACCTGGCTCACCACAGGTTGCCCTCCATTGACGTAAGTCTCCAGTACTCCGAGCCACCGTGGTACAGCTGGGAAAGCAGGAGCTCCACTCACACCAGCCTTGCACCTTCCACGTCCGCAGCAAAGCAAACCGTGAGGCTGCTACCCGTTTGCAGTGGAGATATCGAAGCTCTCATCCATTGCTGTCGTCGCTCTCGTCTTCGCACTGCATCTTTCACGCGACTTTTTCGTCAAGACCGTCTTCCGCACATCTCCAAAGTCGTCAACCGCTACGCAAGGGTGACGCTTTTCTGCTCATTCACTTTCTTGCGACTCGACTACTCTGTGGTCTCGCTTTCATTTCCTTTGTGCACGTCATTCTAATCGAGAGCTTCACGCGACGACACTAGCTATCCAAACAGTAACTTCTCCTCCTTGCGCCGGCTGACGGCCACCCAAGCGGTGCTTGCTGACCAATGATGAAGAAGCGAAAGATAGAAAGATCGCGATCCCGATGGTCCCTTGAACGAATCACAATCATGCCTCCAAAGCGCAAGGCTCGCGGCGGCCCTGCCAACGAGGGCAACAGACCCTCTCCCCATCGCCCTGGCGATACCGCGTTAGGGCAGCGAGATTTTTTTGAAGGAGGTGGACGAGGTGGTCGCAACGGTGGTAGGAACACTAGGAGAAACGACCGCCGAGATTCCGCCCAGGGTCAACAATTCCAGCAATCCCAACCGCCGCCGACGAACCAAACCGCGAGCGCATCTCGCGTTACGTCTCCGACGACAGCTCGCCCGCCCCCTGGCTCATCACAATCACAATTACAATCACAACCCCATTCACAAACTCCCGCTTCAGTCACGACAGACCAGGCCCCTGCCTCGGTGTCGCACCAGCCGTCTCCCGTACCAACGACATACTGCTACGAGCATATCACGGACGATGCGATTGTTTCGTGGACGACCAGCCGCAGGCAGACCCTCGTCGAGCACGCCAAGCAGTCAAATGTCGACGTTGACATTGAAGAGCTGACCGGCATCTTCCAAGAGTTCATCCATGCAGTCGTCGAGGGCCGTCTGTCGCCTTCCGACGCCGGAGCGTGCATGAAAGAGATACTTGGCCCGGAATCGCAAGAAATGATTAAGGAGTCTTTCTCGTTCGAGCCACACACTCTCTTTCTCGACACGCTGTCCACCATCTTCGACAACGATCGAGACCTTTTCCGCCCGCAGCTGCGCGAGTTTGTCCAGAGCACTGGTGTTTCTCCTACTCTGTTGCGCCAAGTCCTCGATGCGAAATTGCTTCAGGATCTCGGTCTTATCAGGGAGACCTTTGTCAAGCTCGGCATCCGTCACGCGACCAACCTGCTTTACCGTCAGGCCAACTACAACCTGCTTCGCGAGGAGACCGAGGGTTATTCTAAGCTGATGACGGAGCTCTTCACGACGAGCAGCTCGGAGCCTCCCACTGCCGAGGCTGCCCACGCGGTGTTCGAACGCCTCAAAGGGCTTATCGGTACTTTCGACCTAGACGTCGGACGCGTCCTCGATGTCACCCTCGACGTGTTCGCGGCGGTCCTCATCAAGCAATTCCGCTTCTTCATCAAGCTGCTCCGCGTCAGTTCCTGGTGGCCGCGCAGCCAAATAGCCCCTTCGGCCGTCTACGTGGGCGGTCTTCCCACCTGGGCATTGCCCGAGTCCTCGCACTGGCAGTCCAGTGAAGAGTCCGAGTTGGAGACGGTGGAGTTGCGGCGCCAACGCGACGTAGACTTCTGGGACAAGGCTCGCGAGCACCACCTGGAAGCCTTCTTTCAACTCGGCGGCCGAGAGGTCACAGAGGACCACCTGAAGCTGCTGGAAAAGTCCGAGTCCACCACCGAAGCCGAAGTCAACGCCGCTTCGGCCTGGATGAAGGTGACCAAAACCCTGCCGCCTCCCGGTAACCGCACCGCCGCTCAGCTTCTCGGCTTCAAACTTCGCTTCTACGCCTCGGACGCCCGCGACGCTGACGACGTTTTGCCCGCCAACTTGCTCTACCTTGTCGCCCTCTTGATCAAAGTAGGCTTCATGTCGCTAGTGGACATTTACCCCCACTTGTGGCCTCTCGACGAGAACATGGAAGCTATGAAGGAGAAGCGCATGAAGGAGCTGCAGGAAAAGGAAAAGCAGAGCCGACCAGGTGCTGCGCAGAACGCTCTGCTCATGGCCGGTGCCCTGCCGGACGACACCGTCCCAGTTCCTACGCGCGGACGAGATGCGGCGGGCAAGACGGATGGTGAACCCAAGACGGATGCTGCCGACGACAGCGAGAAGCTGCCGGAACCCATGGAGCAGAAGGCGGCATTGCTCATCTGTCTGTTGACCATCGGCGCTATTCCCGAATCCCTCTTCATCCTCGGTCGATTCCCCTGGCTTCCAGAGGCCTTTCCCGAGATCCTTGAGCGTATCCATCGCCTCCTCAATCACAGCGTCGAAAAGGTCTACAAAGAGAGCCGACCCGTCCCCGCGGGAAGTGCCGAGTGCCCGATCAAGGCCATCGCCGCTGTCGACCAGAGTGGTGTGCCCAAGGGCACTGTGAAGCTTAGCACCACGCCCGCCAAGAAATCTATGAGATGGCCTTTCCCCGACGGTTTCGATGGCAGAGACCAGCATTACAGGTTCTACTGGGACGAATGGGCCGACAACGTACCCGTTTGCCAGACGGTCGATGACATTTTCACCCTCTGCGACACTTTTTTGAACCTGTCCGGCGTCAACATCGGCAAGGACACTGCTCTCCTGGCCAAGCTTGTCAGCATCGGAGCCAAGAGTCTCGGTGAGGACCGCTCCCAGCGTAACCTCGACCGCTGGCAGGAGCTCTTGCGACGCATCCTTGTCCCTGCTCTGAGCATGACCACAGCCAACGCCGCCATTGTCAACTCGGTGTGGGACCTCCTCAAGCTCTACCCCATAACGACGCGATACTCCATCTACGCAGAATGGTTCGAGGGGCAAATCTCAAGGCTGCCGGCCATGAAGGCCGCGTTTGCTCGCACCCGCATCGAAACACGAGGCGTCATGAAACGTATTTCGCTCACAAACCTCAGCGAGATGGCCAAGTCGCTGGCCAAGACGAGCTACTCGTCCCCCGGCATCGTCTTCAAGGAAGCCCTAAGCCAGATTGAGTCCTACGCCAATCTCATCGAGGCTTTTGTCGAGTGCGCAAAGTACTTCACAGACCTGGCGTATGACGTCTTGGTCTGGTCGCTAATGAGCTCTCTCGGTGGCAAGCAGCGAAGCCGCACCCAAGAGTCGTCCATCTTGCTTACAAGCAAGTGGCTCCAGGCGCTGTCCAAATTCGCCGGCAAGGCCTTCAAGCGCTACTCCGTCCTTGATTCGACACCCATTCTGCTGTACGTCAACGACCAGCTTTTCCAGGGCAACTCGACCGACTTGATCATCCTGAAGGAGCTGGTGGCTTCCATGGGCGGTGTCGTTCAGGTTTTGGATTTCACAGACGAGCAGATCCTGGCTTTGTCGGGAGGCGAGCTGTTGCGCCGCCAGACCTTGCTCAGCCTGCAAGATAGACGCTTCGAGTCGGCGCGCAGTGCTAAGCGATTCGTACAATCCTTGATCGACTCGAAACTGGCTGGACGTCTCCTCATCAACATCGCCCAGTACCGACAGGCCGCCATTTACAAGCTCCCGGACGACGAGGCTCACATCAAGTACATTGGTTCGGTCATCGACGACAGCCATCAGATCTTGGTGCAGTACCTGGACCTGTTGAGGACCAACCTCGAGCCCCAACAGTTCGACACACTGGTGCCCACAATCACGCACCTGATGAGCGAGTTCGGCCTCGACGCAAGCCTGGCTTTCCTCATCGGTCGCGATGGCGTTGCTCACAACATGTTTGCCAAGAGGTCGGAGCCCGCGACCGACACCGAAGGCGACGTGCCCATGGACCAGCCAGGCGACGCAGCTCCCGAGACAACAATGACGCCACAGGAAATCCGAGAAAAAGCCAGGAAGGATGCCACGCGCCAGATCTACGACGCACTGGAGCCTCTTGTTGCATCCATCCGCGGGATCACGCCTGCCGCAACTTGGGACAAACTCAGTGCCGAATTTTTCGTCCTATTCTGGGCTCTGCAACTCGGCGACATCGAAGTCCCCGCGGCTAGCTACAACACAGCGCACAAGAGGATTTCGAACATGCTGAAGGAGATCGAGAAGGACCGATCCGATATGAGCCGCAGCGGCGTCAATAAGCGAGCGACCAAGAAGGCAGACTTGCAGAAAATCAGCAACGAGCTGCCCAAGGAGGCCGACCTCCAGATGAAGAGAGCGCGTCTTGTCCGGGACTACATGTCAGAGCAAATGAACACGTGGTTCACAGGCTCAGCAACGAAGCTCAATGGCGTTTCGGATGCCATCCTCGAGCAGTGTCTGCTTCCTCGGCTGGTACTCTCCGCTAGTGACGCCGAGTACTGCTATGCCTTGATCAAGAAGATCCACAGCTCTGGTACTCCCAACTTCCGTCTCAAAGCGCTCTACGACAGGCTGTTCAACGTCAACCGGCTTCGATCCATGATATTCACTTGCACCGTCCGTGAGGCCGAGCATCTCGGCAGGTTTCTCAGCTGCATTCTGAGAGACCTCGCGAAATGGCATCGCGACACCAACGCGTACGATCGAGAGGCCGTCGGCAAGCGCAGCAACCTCTTAGGCTTCGCGTCTGAGTTTGATGAGAACGGTCAGCCATCGTCCTATTACGACCATGCGCAGTTCCGGGACATCCTTTACGGATGGCATAACAAGCTCAACCTTGCCCTGAAGTCCTGCCTCGGCGGCATGGAGTGGATGCACATTCGCAACGCCATGACTGTTCTCAAAGCAGTTCTCGACTACTTCCCAGCCGTCACTTTCATGGGTAACCAGTTTATTGAGCAACTCAAGACCATCACCGACCGCGAAGCCGCTTCGAAGACTGCTGCTGCCGGACAGGAGGGCCACCGCGTGGACCTATCAGTTGCCGCACAAGGTGCTTTGTCGGAGCTGCAGAGGAGGAAGGCCAAATGGGTATTGCCAGCAGGTTTCCGCCCCAACATGGTAGGGAGAATAACGACTAGCCAATACTCGCACCCGCTCACACCATTACAGAACGGACAAGCCCAGGGCAAGTCGAAAGACGGCGAACCCGGAGCACCGGCCCTCCGTCCGACCGCCGCCGAGTTCAATCCATCGTCTACCGCGACCGCGGCTGAGCGAGAAGACGGAGAAGTCAAGGACAGCAGGGACACTGAATCTCGAAGTGCAGCTGTTCCTGTGCCGACTACTCCTGGCCCAAAGGAGCCTAACTTGCCCCCAAAGCCCTCTGCTCAGAGAGATACGGCCAAGTCCGGCGCAACCCCGTCGGCCCCTTCTGCAGCTTCTAGTAAGCCTACAACGCCGCGAACATCGGCTGGCACACCGTCAGCGATCAATCAGAGTCAGAGGGACGCGTCCAAGACGATCCCCACGAGAGCCGGGCCCGACCGAAGTGCGCACAGCCTGCCCAAACGGCCAGACGTTCCCATTCCTCACTACCGCAGTCATTTTACTCCCGATACCCTACCTGAGCGCCATGACCAAAGAGACGCACGCGAGCCTCGCGGACCCAGAGACTCGAGAGAGCCGCGCGAAGTCAGAGATCACCGAGAGCCACGTGATGCCAGAGATGCTCGGTTTACCGAGCCACCTCGTTCCGACCGCGGCCGCGAGTTTCCCAATCAAGATCGACGCGGACCCGACGCGCAAGCCCGTGACGCCGGTCGCTTGCCTGAAAAAGATTGGAATGCCAGGCAGGAGCCTCTGCCCCCCCGTCACGACCGCGACAGTCGTCCACCGCGAGAGAGACAGCCTCCAACAAACGGCCGTCCGTCGGAGGGTGGTCGTCATCCGCGTGATACCCCTCGCGAGGCCGCGACATCTACGCCGCCGCCGCAAGGGTCTCAGCCTCCTCCGGAAGAGCCGCCCATCAACTCTGCCAGACTCGCCCTTATCCAGAGCGACCAGCCTGAAAGACCGAGCAGCCGCTCGGAACGACCACCCCGATCATCGGAGATGGATCGTCGCAGTGGAAGAGGACATCGCGGCGCCGAGCCAGACCGGGCCGACATGATCAACCCCGAGCGTGCGGCCTTGATTGGTGATTCTCGGACTGAGCCACCTGCACGTCCATCGCGAGACGAGCCCAGAGACCGCGGCGCTCCCCGGGGCCAGTCACCAAGACGAAGCGGTCGCTTCGGTCAAGAAAACGCGCCTGATGTACCCAGAGATGACCGACACGGTCGTTCGCATCACTCGGACCACCGGTCTGCTGTGAGAGACCCTCTTGGTGAGGCACCCTCGACCAACCCGAGAAGCGACCGTGGAGACCGAGATGGCGATCGATTCGCACCTGAAAAGGGCAGGGATGCTTTCTTTGGTCCAGGCCGCGGCCCGGAACCCGATCATGGCCGTCAGGATCAGAACTATGGCCGTCTCAACCCGATCCAGTCTGTCGTGTCTAACGATCCACCTGGACCGCCCGTCGGACCTCGTGGTCGTGGCAGAGCTTCAACGAGAGGCGGGCCAATGGCAAATTCCAATCCTTGGCCTGATGGACGCTTTCCCAACACGGACAGCCCGGCGCCCGACGAGAGACAACCGCCCACTGGCCCTGCGTCTGGACGAGGACGCCGGAACCAGTACGAGAATCAGCCTGCGAACTCGCCCGCACCTGGTCCTCCCACGCCCACGACTCACCCAGACCGCGCTCGTGCCATCATCTCGGGGCCGGCTAGCTCACCAGCACCTCCCCCTGTAGGCTCAGCAGCTACTGGTGTCCATCCCGATAGACTGGCTCAGATTGCCCCGCCTCCGCCGCCTCCGCCGCCAGGCCCAGCGTCGATCTCGAATCTTGGCCACCAGCGACCGCCCCTGCCGCCTCTCAACACGCCCGACAGGCCACTAGGAGGATCCGGAGGAAACAACCGAACGCCCACAGGTAACTTCCCAGGACCTATTGACGGCGCACCTTCTGGACCCGCTTCCAACGACCGTCGCAGCGGTGGAAGCCGTAGGCAGCTTGCAGGGATTAACAACACCCTGCAACAAGCACAAGCCACTATGCCGGATACCAGCCGTGGGACCCAGATTCGGGGACGCGGTGCCGCCAGGGGCAGCATCGCCGGATCCGACGCGCAGGTCTTGACCGGTGCCTCTCCGATATCGACACCCACCCAGGAACGGTCCGACCCTGTCCGTCAAGAGAGGAGCCAGCCCAACGGAGACGAGCACGGAAGAGGCGAGCATGACCGTAGTAGACGAGAGCACCGCTCCGACCGCGGTCGACAGTCCAGACGCGGCAGCCGCGACCGAGAGCGCAGCGCCGATTGGGAGAGGGAGCCCAAGGAGCCGCGTGAGCATAGGGACCGTAGGTCTGGCGCCCCAAGTCATTCTTCGAGCACTCGTGAAGAGCGAGAGCCTAGAAGGTCAGGACGCGAGACTTCTTCCAGCAACAGGGATTCACACACAAACAATGCTTCCCACGGCAGCCGCGAGCCGCGCCATCGCGGCGATCGAGGAGAGAACGGACGCGAAGGAGGATCTGGAGAATGGGGAGGAGGCGGACGAGGAGCGCCCAGAGGATCGAGGCAGAACGACGACCGACGCGAATCGCGCGAGGAAAGGGGCAGAAAGCGACGGAGCGAGGATGCCGTCGGCCTGGCACACGACCGTGAGAAGAGACAGCGACGTTAGTCGCGTCGTTCGTCTCACATTCAGTATTCGGCGTGGCAGCCATGATTGTTCGACTAGACAGGAAGACGAACGGAGAAGAGAGAGGGTTTACTGGAGTCACCGACGGCTTGCAATGATGTCGAGAGAGACTACGCAACCACGCGGCCGCCATTCATTACACTGCTACCACTATTTTACTTGCAAGTCTGCACGGCTGGCCAGGGAGGCCGAATTCAAATTTCAGATACACACACAAACCAGTCCACTTCGTGTCCAAGAGAGGCGTCCCGTCCGGAACATGCAGAGAGAGGGAGAACCCAGGAAGAGGGGACGAGGCTTCAGTACCCTGTCTGCCTGGTGTTTTCGGCCAAAACTTGCAACAACAACACACACACACTCACACACGCGCGCATATTGATTCATGTCTTTGGCATTCTTATATGATACCCAGCTTCTTTTCCGACGCCAGCCCAGCCAGGGATCCGCAGCGTGTACAACGTGGCATAGACGTAGTAGCCAGATGGGACGTAGATTGCGTTGGCAGGGCCAAGAAAAGGCTCCATGGGCTTAGACGGACCGGCTAGAGAGGTCTTGACCTTTTGTATTAGTAGCGCAACAGAAGGTGGACAATGACGAAGCCTCACCGGAGAGGAAACAAGACGAGAAGTAGTAGATTTCACAAGACTGGAGGATAGAGACGTTTGCTAAACATTTATTGTTGCAGCTATGGAAAAGAGCAGATGTTTGCCGTGAGGGCACCAAAAGACCAGATAGATAGTTCGCTCAGCATGAATGCCATCTAAGAAAACCATGGTACAAACCCGGTACACGACATGTATGTATGATGACGTGCTCCAGAACCAAATCATGACAACTGACAACTGACATGAGCATTACAGACCATTTCTAATATACTCGACGACCTTTTCCGCTCCCCTGCCGCGCATGATGCTAAAGTGGTGCTCTCCCTCGACGGTTCTCGTCGTGATGTCGGCCCCGGGCAGCAGTTTGGTCCAGTCACCGGGACCGAAGTCCCTGCGCGACTCTGTGAGGAACTTCATGCCCTCGCACTCGTGGGCCATGATGGCCTCGGGGAGGAGCGGGTAGCGCACGCCGTCAAAGGCCGTCTCGGCGGCCCAGATGATTGTCACGCGCATGCGCCTCGCGGCGACCGGGGCGGTGGAGGGGGCGTGGTAGTCGTGCAGCAGGGCGGTGGCGGCGCGGAAGTGGGGGATGAGCCAGTCGGGGGGGTCGAACTGCTCGGCGTCGCGGCGCATCTCGCTGCGGAAGATGCCGGTGCGGATGCAGTGGTCGTAGAAGCTCTCGGGGAGGATGTCGAGGCCGCGGACGGGGGCGGGGGAGTCGATGAGGGTGAGGGAGGTGACGGTCTCGCCGGCCGCGATGAGTTCCTGCGCGACGGCGTAGGCGAGGATCCCGCCGGCGGACCAGCCGCCGAGACGGTACGGGCCGTGGGGTTGGCGGGAGCGCAGGCCGGCGAGGTACGAGGCGAGGACGTCGCGGAGGGAGTATTCGTACATTCGTTCTGGGTTCCTGGGTGGGTTAGGAGAGTGACGGAAGAACGGGGGAGAGTATGGAGAGTATGGAGAGTATGGAGAGTATGGAGAGTATGGAGAGTATGGAGAGTATGGAGAGTATGGAGAGAGAGAGAGGATAGGGGCTGGAAGTGGCTGCTTACTTTGCAAAGGGAGAGTTGAAGGCAATCAGGGCGGTGGTGGGCGAGATGCCGGGCAGGCAGAGGTAGGACGTCGCGGTGCCGCAGCCGTCCGGGAAGAAGAAGAGGTTCTCGGTGGAGCGTAGACGCGATCCCTGCATGTACATGGACCACGCCGGCGGGACGCTGTTGGCGATGACGGCCGTGGGGGGAGGAGGCTGGTGGACGTCCCGGAGCTTGACGTCCCGGAGCTTGACGACGGGCTTGAGGTCCTTTGCGGCGGACAAGGGCCCCTCGTCTTCGTAGTCGGAGCACGCGGCGGAGAAGTAGCTCGTCTTGGAGTGGCAGTTGACGGGCGTCATGCTGTCCGAGGAGAGGGTGGCGGAACTGTCCATGTCGACGACGGAGCCGGCCGAGGATACCGTGTCCGAGGCGGCGGTGGTGGTGAGGTCGCGCTCGACGGACCGGACGCTCTCCGACCTCGGGTATTCGGCTCCGCCGCCGCCGCCACCGCAGACACGCATGCGAATGTCGCCTATGGTGAGGCACTCTTCAAAGATGGCGCGTTCGGGGAGGTTGACGTCGAGTTCTTCTCGGAGACGGCCCGTGACGACGAGCGAGAGCAGCGAGTCGATGCCAATGTCGACCAGGGCCACCTCGTCGGCGAGCTCCGTCTCCTCGAGCCCGCTCTCCTCGGCCAGCACCTTGAGCACGGCAGGCCAAGCGTCCGGGGCCTTGTCGGCGGCGGCGGCGGCGATGCTCACGGGGGAGGACGGCAGCTCGTCGGCGGTGACGCTGCGGCGGACGCGCGACCCCTCGGGGAAGGCGTTGCGCGGCTGCGACTGCGAGCGCTCGTGGAGCGTGGCGACGCCGCCCTTGGAGGCCTTCTTCATGGCCGAGTTGATGATGAACTCCATGACGCGCTTCGAGACGCGCTGCAGGGCGCAGCCGCGGAGGACGCCGGCGAGGCCGCCGTCCTGGGCGAAGACGAGCACGTCGCCGAGCCAGAGGTCGTTGTCGCCCTGGACCATTTTGACGTAGAGCCGGTACGTGGCGTCGGCGTCGAGCGTGCCGGCGCCCTCCAAGAGGTTCATCGACGACCAGCCGTGGTTGACGTAGACCTCCTTGTCGAGGTCGACGAACTCGTTGGCGTTCATGGCGAAGCCCGCGAGCTGGGAGACGGCGTCGAGGAAGCCCGGGTTGGCGAACCACCGGCCCGAGCTGGGCACGTCTCGGAAGCAGGCCGTCCCCACGGCCTCGAGGGTGTCGTTGTTGATGGTGAAGGACGTCAGGCCGCGGTACTTTGCGTCAAAGTCTGCGATGCGGCCGACCATCCTGTAGAGCATGGACCGGCTGAGGCGGAAGATGTTGTCGTCGACGCCGACCTGGGCCTGGATGGCCCTCATGCGTTCCCGTGCCGTCTCGGCGGCCTGGGCGAACTGGGCGCGGACCGAGTCGGTTTCGACGAAGCGGATCTGGCAGTTTGCGTGCTGTTCGATGATTTTGCCGTTGCTCTTTGGGTGCTTTGTGTCAGTTATCTGCGCTCGCAGCGGTTGGGACGAGAGACCGGGGTGGGGGGGGCTTACATCGACGCTCGAGAACGAGCAGCTGAGCATCGTCTTGGCGTCGTTGAACCTGGCCGTCGTGCGCAGGACTTGCTTGGTGCCGACGTTGTTGGCCACCAGGGCGCTCTGGATGTGCATCTCGGCAACCTCGGAGACGATGGCGTCGCTGTCCATGCCGGCGTTCTGCTGCACGTACGCGCCAATCATCTGCACAATGTCTGCGTACATGGACTTGTTGATGAAGAGTCAAGAGTCAGTCACGGGTAGTCCCTCAACACTGACGTGCGGAAACGCGGACGGACTTACCGGAGTCACGAGCGACACGCCGTAGACCTTGTGGCCCTGGGCCATGGAGTGGACGTCGTCGTCGCCCTCGAGATCGACGTCGACGACGGCCTCGCCCCCGCTGCTGGCCTGCAGCGTGTTCTTGACCACCTTGTAGATGGGCGAGAAGGCGAGAGGGGCCGGGCCGCCCCGGACGAAGGCGGGGTCGCCCTTGCGCAGCGTCCAGTCGTTGGTGTACTGCATCCAGTACTCCTTGAGGTTCCAGGCGTACGTGGGGATCTGGAGGACCTGCTGGCACTCGGGGAAATCGGCGTGGTACCTGTTCCAGTCGGGGCCGGCGCCGGCGAGGTAGAGCCGCGTAAGGGCCTCGGCGAAGAGCTGCCACTGGTCGATCGTCTTGGACGCCGAGGCGCACGTCTGCATCGCGGAACCGGCGGCCTCCTTGACCATGGGCGCGACGACGGGGCTGGGCCCGATTTCGATGGCCATGGCCCGGCTGCCCAGCAGGCCCTCGGACGAAGCGGCGGCCACGGCCTGGAGGAAGTTGACGGGCTGGCGGCAGTGCTTGACAAAGTAGTCGTCGCCAAAGTCTGCGCTCTCACGCAGGACCCTGCCGAGCACGGCCGAGATGACGGGGATCCGGGGCCGCCGGGCGACGATGGCCTTGGTGGCCTTGCGGAAGGGTGCGAGGATGGGCTCGACCTGGGCGGTGTGGAAGGCGTGCGCCGTCTCGAGGAGGCGGCACCGGATGCCGTGCTCGGACTCGAGAACCGACCGCGCCTCTTGGATCCTGGCCACCTCGCCGCCCAAGACGGTGTTGGTCTTGCCGTTGCGACAGGCCACCTCGAGGTCGCGGCCGACGCCGACGTCGAGGTAGCCGAGGACGGTGGGCTCGTCGGCTTTGCAGACGAGCATGGCGTGGGTGCCCCCGGGGAGATACTCCTCCATGAGCTGAGAGCGACGGCCGACAATGTACAGCACGTCGGACTGCGACAGGACGCCGGCGGCGTAGAGGGCGGGATACTCGCCCAGGCTGTGGCCGACGACGGCCGTCGGGGTGATGCCAAACGACTCCCAGAGCTTGCACAGGGCCATCTGGAACGCGACGTGCGCCAGCTGGAGACACGTGAGAGAGGCCTTGTCGAAGTAGGCCTTGCTCTCGAACAGGCGCACGACGGACGGGAATCCCATCTGCACGCAGAGGTGGTCGTACCGCCGCACGTCGGCCCGGAAGGAAGCGAAGCGCGTGTAGAGCTCGCTGCCCATGCCGGCGTACTGCGACCCCTGACCGGTGAAGGTGAAGACGATGCCGGGTGCCTTGGAGGGGACGGGCAGGATCTTGTCGCTGCTGGTGAGGGTCTCGAGCTGCGTCTGCAGGTTCGAGCGCAGCTTCTGCAGGCTCGCCGCGCCGACGGCCACCCGGATGCGGTGGTGCGCGCGCCGCGCCGTCGTCGTGTAGGAGAGCTTGGCCAGGAGGTTGGCGTCGTCCTGCGGCGCCTCGGTCTCGAGCCACTGCAGCAGGTTCGAGACGTTGGCGACCAGGGACTCGGGCGTCTTTGACGAGACCGTCACGATGTGGTGGCGTCTGGGATCGGCACCACCCGAACAAGTCTCCTCGGGGGCCATGGGCGGCGCGTCCTCCATGACGATGGACGTGTTGCCCCCCGCGGCGGAGAAGTTGTTGAGCAGAACCCTCCTCTTTCTGCTCCCGCCGCGCGGTCTCGGCCAGGACACGGGTTCCATGGCGATGCGTGTGTTGCGCGCCTCGAGGTTGGGCAGCCTGTGGTTGAACTTGGTCTTGACGCCAATGTGCGGGGGGATGACGGAGTGCCTCATCATCATGAGGACCTTGGCGATGCTCGTCACGCCGGACGCGGACTCGCCGTGGCCAATGTTGGCCTTTGCCGCTCCGAGGTAGAGCGGCGACGAAGCCGGGCGCAGAGACGAGCCTCGCGCCGTCAGGGGCGCGAGGGTCGCGACGATGGAGGACGTCTCTCCGGCGTCGCCGGCCTGGGTGCCGGTGCCGTGCATCTCCACGTAGCTAATGTCGTTGGGGCTGACGAGGGTGTCGGCCAGCAGGTGCTCGAAGAGATCCCGCTGCGCCGCCGTGTTTGGTCTGGTGATGGAGTCGGCCTCGGCGTTGTGGTTCGTGGCCGCGCCCAGCAGACACGCCTCGATGGGATCCCGGTCCCTCTTCGCGTCGCTGAGGCGCTTGAGGATGAGCGTGACGACGGCCTCGCCGCGGCAATAGCCATCGGCCTCGTCGTCAAAGGTCTTGCAGTTACCCGTGCGCGAGAGGAAGTGGCCCCGGTCCAGGCCGGTCGTGATGTCAGGGTTGGTCGTGATGTTGGTGCCGCCGACGATGGCCGTGTCGACCTCGCCTCTCCACAGCGCGTTGCAGGCCTGGTGCAGCGCGGCAAGACTGGAACTACAGGCCGTATCGACGGTGTAGCTGGGGCCGGTGAACTTGAAAAAGTAGTTGACGCGGCCAGCAATAAAAGCCCTGGCGCCGCCGGGGATGAAGTAGGCGTCGATGTTTTGGGCGCTGTTGGTCTCGAGCCAATCCATGCTGCAGGCGCCGTACCACACTCCCACGCGGCGTCTCATGGTCGAGGGCGTGCGGTCCGGGACGATGCCGGCCTTCTCGAGCGCCTCGGCGGCCGTCATGAGGGCCAGGCGCTGGGCGGGATCGATGCGCGAGGCCTCGCGGGGGGAGATGTTGAAGAAGGTGGTGTCGAACTGGCCGGCCTGGTGCAGCCAGCAGCCGTACCCGGTGCCCGAGACGTTCTTGATGGACGTGTCGCCGACGTGCGTCGAGGCATCCCACCGAGAGGGCGGGACCATCTCGTGCGTGTCGATGCCGTTGTAGAGAATGTCCCAGAACTGGTCCATGGTGTCTGCGTTGCCGGGAAACCTGCCCGATGCCGACAGGATGGCCAGAGGAGGTTTGGAGCCGACGCCCTCGTCCGCCGAGACGCCGCCGCCGGGGATAGACGACGGAAGCTCTTCTGACCGGCCCCTGACGCAGTACGTCTCCGAGGGCAGCAGGAGACGAAGCTGGGACACGAGGCTGTCCCTGTTGTGGAAGGCAACCGACTGGACCGAGATGCGTGCGGCCTCGCTGTCGTCGTCCGTCTTGAGGACCGACCTGGCGTGCTCGGCAATCCGGGACGGCAACTCTCCCAGAGCCATGGGCCGCATCAAGCAATCTCGGACGGCCTGGCCCAGCGCATCGCGGAGGTTCATGGGGGCCGACAGGGCCTGGACCTCTGCGCTGGTGGAGATCATGGGGATGCTCGTCTGCTGCACATCTCGCTCGGGGATGCCTTGGAGGACGTTTTCAATGTCGGATTCGCTGTAGAGGACGGCCGAGTGGTAAGGGGCGGTGATGCGAAGCGAGGCCGACGCCGGGGCGATGAGCTTCCCGGCCCCCGAGGTGAAGAAGTCTGAGAGGACGTCTGGCGGTCCCGAGACTGTTGCTTGGGTTGGCCCCTGCTCGTGTTAAAACCTGTTGCTACATCCCCCCCCCCAAGAGAACACACAGAGAGGGTTCGACTTACAACAACGGCCGAGATGTAGGGGGCTTTGATGGCAGGAAGACCATTGTCTGAAGCGTGCCACAGAAGGGTATCGGCCAGGGCTGTCAGACAGCAGCCCGTCACGGCACGAGACCACGACTCGAAGGAAGCTGCCTCTGCAGAGTCGCCATCGAGGTTCGAGACCCGCTCGGCGACGTCCCATGCCAGAGCGCCAACTCTCACGGCGACGGCCACCGCGTGGAGGCCGGCAGACAGGAGGCTCGGGGCGCTGTGAGAGCAGCTCACGGCCGCGGCCGCGAGGGCGCCGGTGCACACGCCTGCGAGACAGCTGTTGTCCTGCACGGGGTACACATGGTTGCCGCTGCTGTGTTGGCGGATGAAGAGGCCGAGTTGCGTGACGCAGGTCAGGGCCTGGACGAGACAGGGGTTGAGGGTCCTGTTCCGGTACGGCGAGAGCAGATCAGCCACGGAGCCGAACCTGGGACACCGGGCTTGTTGCTCGGGCGATAGATGTGCTGCTGTCTCGGTCTTGAGCACGACGCAGCTGCTCTCGAGGAAGTTGACGACGAGCGGATCCGTTCGTGACTGTAGCAGGCTCGATAGGTCGTCCGCAACGTCGTGTGCTTGGTCGCCAAACACGTAGACGAACATGTCGGGCTGGTTTGACATGGCTGATGGCTCGGTGCCGATATTACTGTCGTCGACCAGCGACCTTCAAACGTGTGGAAAAGAAAGCAAAGGCCGCGACGCGATGATGGGATCTTACGGGGCGAGAGAAGTGGTAATGCAAGAGAACACAGGCAGAGAAGGTTATAAGAAGACGGCACGGGACTTTGAATGGTATATTTCGGACATTTTTGGAAACTTCAGCAGAGTACAAGACGTCCGAGGTTGCGAAGATATCCAGCGTTTCCGCAAACCGATATCCCTCGGAACGCATACGGCAAGTCGATGGCAAGCCTCAGAAACAGCCGGCTCGACGGACTCGTAGGTCCTACACGGTATACAAGTCCCGTAACAGTCACACCACTCCGGCAGGCGCCGTAGGATCGATTGGACCGTCTGCCAACATGTCAGTTTCATGATACGGTACCATGATCGATCATCTTGGGCCATTTCGGCCGCGAATATCGAATATCTGGCGGATTTCCCCCTCGCCCGCTCCAGTGCCGTGTCCGAGTTTGGTAAGCTTCAGCCTCGTTTTTATTTCCAGCAGCGGGCGTGGCAGGCAAGTCGGATGCAATATTGCCTCCCTTCTCGTGAGATGTCTGTCTGATGTGCAGTCAAGTGTCGACGAATGCAGTAATTCTGCCACGGTCGAGACAGCCAAGCTCCGGAAAGCAAAGCGGAAGCCCCCAACGATGGAGTCCGTCGATGGTCCGTGATGGAAGCGACCAGATCAACTTTAAACAACACGACTGGAAAGGCTTCCTCTGAACGTCCGTCCTGCAACTCCTCCGCCGGGACAGACTCCATGAGAGGGAAACTAAAAAAAAAAAAAGCCCATCGATGCATCGTAGGGTGCGGCAGCCAAGTCCCGGCGGGTTGGGAGACGGTGGCCATCATCGTCGGACGACACCTCAGCACACGTCGTTCCGGGAAACGGATAAACTCTGACGAATGTTTACTGAACAGAGGCCGCGAGCCGAAGACGGACGGCCTGGCCCCGTCGTGCTTCCATCTCGGCCGCTCTCACATCGCCTACCTGCTTAATCTGTCAGCAGCACACACTCAGCCGAAAGAGGAGGACGACTACGCATCGCCAATATATCCATCCTCCTTGGACCTTGGTGGCAAAACCAGCCCGGCAGAATGAAAGAGGACTTTGGGCCATGCGGCCTGCTTGGACCTGGACGCGAACCAATCACGTCCTTGTTTTCAAAAGCACGATACTTTGCTTGGCCTGGCGTTCAAAGAGGCTGGCTTTCTCTGCGCTGCTCTGCTCCGCCGAAGGGGGGCAGTTCAATGGCGTCTTTGATGAAATAGCCGACCAAATCAGATAGCATTAGGTTCATGGCGAGAAGTGGGTGTGATTCTCGTCTAGTTGAACCTTGGGGGAGATGGTGTCATTAACTTCAACTCGGACCGTTCTCAAGCCTGAATTAGCTGAGCATGAACACCAAGAGTAAGCTTTGAAGAGAGTTGCTTTTTGATATATCATCACACCCATCCCACTCACGCGTAAATCATAGCGTTTACAGTTGCTGTCATTGCTTGTGACGCCTGCCAGCCGACATCACGGTTCACTGCCAAAGACGAGCCACGTCTCTCACACTCACAACGACCGAACTCGAAGCGAGGCATATCAATGCTTCGCAACATCTCTGGAGACGTCTTGCTCATCACGGGCGCCACCGGCCATGTCGGGTTCGCCGTTCTCGTCCATGCCCTGAGTGCAGGTTACGCTGTACGATGCGCCGTCCGTTCAGAGGCAAAGGCAGAGATGATTCGCAGCCGACCTCGGATCTGCAGTCTCAACCTCCCTGACACGAGACTCACCTTCACGATAATACCAGACATCACCGTCGACGGCGCTTACGACGACAGCATGCACGGCGTCTCGGCCGTTATCCACATTGCTTCTCCCTTTCCGTCCTCCGACCCCATACCGCCTGAACTGCACCACAAACACTTTATCCAACCGGCCGTCCACGGGACCCTCAACATCCTGAGAGCGGCCAAGTGCGCGCCCACCGTCCGCCGCGTCGTCTTCACGAGCTCCGTCGTCGCCCTCGCCTCGCTGGACCAGCTCGAGGGTCGCGAGCGCCGCCTCTCGCCCGTACACCCAGACGAACGCACAAACCACATCGCAGACCCCTACGAGAGCATGTTCGCCGCCTACGCCGCGTCAAAGGTCACGGCGCTGCGGCACGCCGAGGCGTGGATGGCCGCCGAGCGCCCGCCCTTTGACGCCGTGCACCTCCACCCGTCCTTCGTCATCGGCCGCAACGACATGTCGACGACGGCCGCCGAGGCCATGCGGGGCTCCAACGCCATCGTGCTCGCCACCGTCCGCGGGAAGAAGTTCGGCTGTGGTTATATTGGTGCCGCGGTGCACATTGACGATGTTGCGCGCGCCCACGTCCAGGCTGTCCTCCCCTCAGTCCCCGGGGACAGGAGCTACATCCTGAGCACCCGCGTCCGCTGGAACGACGCGAAGCTGGTGGCCAAGCGGCGGTTCCCCGAGGCCGTCGAGCGCGGCGTCATTGCGAGGAGCGGGTCCGTCGGGACCATCCACATCGACTTTGACGCGTCCGTCACCGAGACGGTGTTCGGCATCGAGTTCCAGGGGTTTGAGAAGCAGGTCGCGAGCGCCGTGGGACACTACATTGAGTTGAGGATGAAGCGTCCGGCTTTTGCACTGCAGCGGGCAGCGTCCGCTACGGGACCGCCTTTGGGCATGATGAGCCAGCACTACCGGGCGGACATGAAGGCGTCTTAGATGCTAGTCCACATACACGAGATATAATACAGACGTTTAATGGTTCCAGTAACTTGGGTCCATCTTCGTTGGTAAACCAGTCGAGATGTGTTGGTCTCTCACAGACAGCCTCGCCGACTACAAAATCCACTCCAAAAGTGAGGTCGTCACCGCCAAACTCGGGTAGATGACCAGTCGCGATCTCGCCTACTGGCCGAAACTCGGCAGCCCCCTCTGCTTCCCCTTCCATAATCTTTCGTCCTTCAGAGTTCGCTAGTTGGACGTTGACATGTAGTTGATTGTCACGAGTGGTGCTTCAGGGGTCGTCCCCGTTCATCGAGCTGAGTCGAGCAACGATCTGATGTTGGCAAGAGGTTAACCTAACAACACACTCGTGGAGAGGGAAAACCTTGAGTTTATGGATTCCGACCACAAGAAAACTATTGGCAACCCAAATTGGATGGTCAAATCGGGTCATCTACCTGGCTCTATCCTCGGACTATCCCGCAAGTCTCGGAAGCGCCACATGTGCTCGCCTGTCCATACTATAGTAGTAGCATGTCACAACGTCGCAACAGAATGACAAGATACCAGTTAGCCTCCTCGTAGTTTTGCCTACCTCATCATTGCCAACACCTTTGGCGGCAAGTAAACATGGCCTTGAAGTCACGGAGCAACCCGAGATGCTTGCTGATGGCCAGTAACGTGATGCTTGTTCGCGGTTCAACTTCCGGTTGTGTGGTCAAGGGTGCCAGCATAACCCTGGTTTCATCCGCCGAGGTCAAATCAGCCTCGCAACCGGTCCTTTGGTGTGGGACCTCTCAATAGTGAATCGAAAGTGTAAGCTTCGTGTCATACCACAGGCATAGCAGTGTTTGCACCACCAGGCGCCTCCTGTTCTCTCGCTAGCAGCGGGAGGATCGTCATGGCTCAACCCAAAGGTATCGTGCATAGTTGCCATCCCGAAAGGCTGCGCGACTCACAATGTTTGGTCTCTTCTACGTCACAGTACTAACCACTCAACTTGCCCCTTTGCATTCTGACGCACGGCTTTTACCTTTATGGCATAATTGTTTCGCTTCTTGGCATTTCCAAAGTTACACTGCTACGGTATGCAAGTCCTCCGAAGTGACTTTTTCGTGGAAAGCCTCGTCAAAAGTCTCAGCTCGGTTACTTAAATCCTTTCCCGTTGAATTCTTGGGCCATTCTTGGAGTCCAACTCCTCAGTCGTCCCAAATTGTAAACGTTTTCCTGGGGAACCACCCGCATTCTGACAAACTCTGCCGACTGAGGTGTGGCCACGGCCTCCAACACGACCGCATTGGCCACAAGAACATGTGAGATCCCTTCCAAGGGCCCGGTTCTTCATTGCTACTCGCCGGCCGTCTCTCAAGGTTACCTTTCGGTGCCACGGTGCCACGAGGGATGGTTTTCGTCTTGACTGGAAATGGTGTCCGAGGGCTGCGTCAAGCACACCCACGATGTAGCCTCGAGACTTGTCAATCGGCTCAGAACCTCAGCATCTCCCCGATGCTGACCTGGGTCGAGTTCGACAGCCACAACGACGCTTCTATCCCGATATTCCGACCACCACGTCCGGATCGGAACGGGCCAAGTCTTGGGTAAACTCTAGATGGTAGGCTTCACGGAGGTCGCCAGGCACATTCCGCATCAAAGGTTTTGTCCGCAACAACAGCTTTGCTCTCGACGAGTCACATTGCCCTCGCGCGGACTTGGAATTCGCCGGTGCTGTTTTGCACACGCTGCCCAGCGGCGCATGAGATGCGGACTGCCCGGGGGTAAATGTTAAAACGAGCGCGTCGCAACGGTTCCAGATGCTCGCCTCTGAACAAACCTGCTTTGAGAATAAGTAAAGCGGCCGGCGTCCTACTGTTTGGGCCAGCGCATCGTGAAGACAGCCCGTGGCCGTAACTACGTAGCAATCTCACATCGTGAACATCGTTGCCCTACACCATGTCGTTTTCTGCAGCTGCCATGGCCCACGTTTCCGTCCACCCGGCCCTCCAGCCAGCAGTAAAGCCACACCAGTCGGCGAGCACTGCGTCCGTCTCCAAGGGCCAGCACGTTCGTGATGGCATGCTCGCCAAGCTTCACGGCCAGCAGGTGCGCATACCCGACCTTGGCAAGATGATGGAGCACTGGTCCAAGGAGATGAGTCCGCACGTCGACATGGTCGACAGCAAGGTTCTCAACATGATTGAGAAGTGAGTAGAGAAACCTTGGAGATACACTCTCCCCCCCTTTCCACTGAGAGTTTTAATGAGCTGATTCGGCGGCGACCTACGTAGCCACGCCGTCAACGACGCCGTCCGCACGCGCCTCACCAAGGCCAAGCTGTCGGAGCAGCTGGCGGGCTGGTACCCGTTCGCCTCGTGCGACACCATGGCGGCGCTCACCTCGTTCCAGGTCTGGATGTTCATCGTCGACGACCTCCTCGACCAGTACTCGCTCCCGCACAAGTTTGACTTTGCCGCGCTGCACATCCTCCTCACCGACTGCCGCGACTTTATCGAGCGCAGTCTCGGTCTCGGGTCGGCGCCGGAGGCGGAGCACTACAGCTACAGCGACCACGACGCCGTCACGTCCTTTGAGGAGTACGCGGGCGTCGTCATGCAGACCTACGGCAACAACCACGCCTACCGCGCGCGGATTGCAAAGGAGGCCATTGCTACCCTCGACGGGTACCGCCAGGAGGCCATGAACAGGCACAAGGGCCGGGCGCCTTCGCTCGAAGAGTACCTGGGGTACCGCGCGGCGTCGTCGTGCATCATGCAGGTCGTCGTCAACTTTGAGTTTGCCAACGGCATCCACGTCCCCGAGGATGTCATGACGACGCCCGAGATGTGCAAGTTGTACGAGGCGGCCGTCGCCATCTGCTATATTCTCAACGACGTCGTGAGCCTCCGCAAGGAAGTCAAGGAGGGCTTCGTCGAGAACCTTGTCGTTCTTCTTGCCGACGGCGACGTGCAAAAGGGCGTCGATGGCGCGGCGGCCCGTATGCAACAGGAGGTGTACGCCCTCGACGAGGCCGCCGAGGGAGCCGCTCGGCGTTTCGAGGGTACAGAGTACGAGCGGGACGTGGCCACTCTCATCAAGAACTGCAAGAACATGTGCCGGACAAGTTGGCTGTGGAGGTAAGTGTGCCATCTGTTCGTGACGGACCGGCCCCTGACCATGATGCTACAGTATGCGAACCCCCAGATATTGCCTGGCTGACATCGTGCCGGATGCTGAAGGCGGGTGGATATTTACCGTTGACGCGATGCCGTAGACCACCAACAGTGAGCAGTATCACATTTTAGATTATCCTACAGTAAATACATGCCTGTCCATACTTCTACTCGCACTCCAATCCATGTCTGCCAATGCCCAAAAATAATAGAAGCGCTGAGATCAACAACCGAGATCCATTCTCTTAGATTTATACCACGACCTGTCGCCCAGAGTATGCGGGCAAATTTGCCTACAATGAGACTCAGGGGGGACTTCACCGAGTCTGGTTGTCAAAGGCTATGCACGAGTGCCAATCACGATGCTGTCCGACTGCGAAGCTGCGAAGCTCAACCTTCACGCGTTACCTTCACCATCCCACTTCTGAAACCCAGCTACACAGCAGACTCTTACTTGTCTACAGTCTGTCTTCATCTGATATCCGCATTTCCGTGCAACCCAAAGCCATTATCTCAAAAGGCAGAGGCCGCACGGCTGCCAATCATCGAACGACGGGGGGGGGGGGGGGGGGGGCGAAACGTTCACCGCAAAAGCCAAGATCCTCAACCGAGCTTTCCGTCCATCAGGCTGACTTTGGGCGGTTAAAAGGCCTAAATTCGTAGTTGCACCACGACGACCAAGCTGGCCCGCGAGTGGCACTGACGGGTTCGGGTCGGTCCTCGCCGGGCGGGATGAATCAGTCGCCACTAGAGTTCTTCTCCAGCACCATCTCGACCCTCTACGCTCCTCGGGTCGTTGGCAGAATTTGTCTCGCGTCACGAGAACGTATTCGTTTTCGTCGTCCGATGGGCGTTCTGGTAGTTTCACCTGACGATGCCCTACTGCGCCGAGGGATGCAACTGCTGTCTTTATGGTCTGGCCGAGAACGATGATGATGGAGTAATCGCACAAACGGCCTAGAGACTATTATTGAACTGGGCTGTGGTAAGGTTTGCGATTGACGTGGCAGCATGAGAAAAGGCGACAATGTTTATCCGCTGCGGCTCACGAAGCACATCATCATGATGTAAACTTCTCGAGCATGTGGTCGCACGCCTGTTTTACGACATGCAGATTGTTGCCAGACTGAAATATCCAGGCTCGCATCGTGGGACAGTTCCTGGTGGGTCGGAGAGCGGCGCTGACATCAAAGTGTGCGACCTCCGAGATCAATCTTCTGGATCATTGCCTTCCTCGTATGAAATCGTGGGCCCTCGCATT
Organism: Colletotrichum trifolii; assembly: GCA_004367215.1. Lineage (NCBI taxonomy): Eukaryota > Fungi > Ascomycota > Sordariomycetes > Glomerellales > Glomerellaceae > Colletotrichum > Colletotrichum trifolii. Next base: position 98,279 of record RYZW01000126.1, on the reverse strand, counting down.
CGTATCTCTGGCGTCGAGATCGACAACCCCATCATCGACAGAAGCCAGCTCCGGTAAATCATCTCCGGTGGTGCTCGCAAACTCCCCGGCAGCTCCCCGACCATTCGCGGGAGTTTGTCCAAGAGGGTGTAGCTCGCCAGGTTATCGGCTCACTTTGAGAACCATGTACGTCGAGTAGAACGAACAGAAAGGCGGCCGCTCCACCCTCTTCCCCAACGGTTGTGGCGATGCGATGTCTTGCTTGCAACCCTTTGGTCATTTCCGTGAGCCTTGAAATATCACCCATGAGGGTGATGATTTTGCCGCTCGATGTTGCGTGGTCAGTTCCTCCGCCTTCTCGCCGCTCTCCCGTTCTGCATACGTACTCGTTCTCTGACATTAAAAGCTCCAGAGGCCGACCTCGGCAGTGCAGGCTTCCCAAGCAACTAGGAAGGCTCGGGCCTGTCTTCGGGTGGTTTTTGATCACGCAAACTATGACTACTCGGTGACATGGAAATCAGACACGTAGCTGAGTATGAAGAAGCGATGAATCTCCGAGACACCCAAAAGCATTCACTCGTGGACCCAAGAGTCAGAATATCGTCCCCTACCCCTTTCTGACGTGTCCCGGCTCGTGAGAACCAGGTCGATGATAGAGGCGCGTCAGCCTGATTAGCTGGCCGCTGGAGCCTGGAGGCTGCGTAGTTTTCAGCTCAGCTCCGTTTTCAGAAGAATATGTCACACATCCGGAAAAGATAGGACAGCATAGGGGCGAAGTTCTGCCATAGCATCGTTCGTAGTTCTTTGTCTTCTGGGGAAAGTGTTCTCATTGTTTTGTCCCGGAGCTGGAAAACGTAGTAGCATCAGTTGCAGGGGCTTTGGGATATGAAATAACGCCTGTCAAACTACTCAGCCTTTCAGTCCTACAAATGCGCAAAATCAATCAAAGCATCGTGTTGATGTCTAGAAGATAGTGTTTGGTTCGACTGGGAAGCCTCTCGAGTACAGGTACTCCTCAATACTCTGACCAGCTTGAAACTTGACAACTGGTGATAGATATCGGCACTCGTCAGAGTAAAATTTTACTACTTATTGAGCATCAATCATGGGTAGTACAGCCCACGGAGAAGTCATCTACCATGGGTATTATACTTATGCTGAAATTGCAGACCTGTACTATGCATGAGATCTTTGATACGGGTAGTGTGACTAACCTTCACAGAAGAAACTATATTGTTGGCAGAAATCGTAGTCTATAGAATAGTTGTCCAGTCATGAACTATGAGTTTATCAAGATCCTGGTAGATTGATTCATCTACGTACTGAACAGTGCCGTCAAGTCTCATCGTCACGACAAGTTGTTTGTTCCGTGACCAGCTTTCATGATATTAGGTAATGTAAGGGCGGCTCCAGTGCCTTGGCAGATCAAACATTGAAGATAAGATTGGTTTCCCACTTGGTCAACTGTGTATTTTAGCCATGGTTGAGTCGTTTGAAAGTCTCTCGGGCGCGCGGGGCTTGACCGGACGACATGGATCGGAGAAGAAACCCTAGACAAGACCCCCACTGGACTCTGGAAAGATGATTATACATCTTGAAATATCGTTACTGGGTTTAAGTAGATTTGATTTCACCACAGCTTCTATTCTGCCAAGACATTCCAAGGTCGCCGCTCGGCATCAGCATGATCTGTGGTCTCCATCTTTTCATCGTAAATGTTGAAGCCAGCAGCCCCCAAAACAATCCAAGCCCAGGTATTATAACGAAACTTCTTTTTACAACGAATAATAAGTTCGAACACTTCGTCAGCTTGCATCTTTGAAATCAACTTTCGAAATAGCATCCCAACGGACTGATGACAACGTTGCATCTCCCAATTCTGAATTCAGCCCACATACCTACCTGAGATTAAGCAGGTCTAGAAAGGAAAGGGTCACAAAGATAGTGACAGATGAAGGTGGCACTGGCGTCGTCGGTAGAACGGCCTCATTCCCATGTGAACATCATCTCGATCTACTTACCTGCAACTAATCTCTTGTGGAGCCGAAATCGATCCAATGCTTTTGATACTCGGCAGTAAAGTCGTGGACTTGGACAGCAGCTAGCCATGTAATGTAGTGGTATGTACTTGAATCACCTCATCTTGTTTCGAAATGGGCTATCGGGATCTATTCAATTTACAACACAACCAACTATGTGAGAACCACAGCTGACACATGTTTTGGTAAACATGACGCAGGTCAGTAGAGCTCACCAACATCCCTCCGTCTCTATAAAGAACTGAACCGCGTTTAGAAGGTCTCGTGAGAATACAGTAACCGGCGAAGGACCCCATCCACCAAACATGGTTGAACGAAAGCTTTACGAAATGCTCAAATGAATCACGCCAACAAACCCAGCAGCGTCAACTCGTCATGGAACTTGGCAAAGCCTATGCCTGCCCGACACAGTTGCTGCACGATAGCTCCCGCCAATTGTCAGACATACTGGCCAGATGCCGGGACGATCTTGTATACGAGAGTGAGTGGCGTGGCAGATGGTATACCAAGCTCACTCGACGAGAAGCACTCGTGGGCATCCTCGTCCTGACCGATAGCTGAACATGTACGCACTAGTGAAATGATGTCCTGCTACTGCCCAGACGTTTATCCTTCCACCACGTCCACCTTGTAGTTGAACCCATTCACCGACAATTCCACCCGCAGCCGACTGAGTCCAAGGCACGATTGGCAACCGCTTGTTTCAGCAAGCTGCCGTGCACCCAAGCCCGAGTTGCACAAGACACCTGACAACGCATCCTCGCAACCAGCCATGGCCGGCCCAGCATTTCCCGTGTCAGACCCGACACTCAGCTGAGAAGGCCAAAAGCCCCCTTCAGAGCATCACCAGCTCAGGTCGCGGACCAACAGCCCGCACAGCCAACCTTGCCGTTTCCAGCGGAGAGCGGATAATGACGATCGCTCGGCTAGACATGACGACGTACCTGATCACCCTCACGGTGCCTGAAGATCACTCATCCGCGGTGGTATACGGACTCGGAGCACAATCACACACACATACACGCACACCCTTCCCAAAATAACAGACCGAGAAACAAACCCACATCGCAAATTACCCATCCAGCAAATCACAGAATGCCAGCAAAGAAGTTCACTTCGGGAACAACGGGAGGAAAGAAGCTGAAACCGCCACTTGCGTAGTTGGCGTTAGCGGGAGGAAGGTGGGGTGAAGACACGGCGACAGGGTGGGTGAGCGGATGATGATGTAGGGCCTGGTTTTTTTTTTTTCTTCTCGCCCACGGTATTTGGACACAGTTCCAGACGTTCCAAGGAGAGAAAGGGCGTAATTAGTTAGTGGACGGGCATTGCGTATGGGAAATTTCACGCACCAGGACCGAAATCCCCTCCAAGACTTTTGATTCGCGTCCGGGTTCTACTCGCTTACGTCTTCGATCGAGATTAGCCCAACATCCGAGACCTAGGCAGGGTCGGCCACTGAACGGACCGTGGTGACAAACACGCACGCCTCCTGCGTCTTTTGCCAACGGACCGAATGGTGTACACTGAGCCCGTACGTGAGCTGTTGCAACAGATCATCACGTGGTGTACTTAGCAACGCAGCTTGCGATTTTAGTCGCGTGACGAGTATCCGCGTGGCAAACCTCAGTGCAAATTGCAATAAAAACAAGTTTTCCGAACTGCATACGTTAGGGGTTGGTGAAAGGCGGTGGTTTTCGGATCGGCGGGGGATGAGGGATCCTCGGCTAGCGCTAAGCCCGGCCGAAGATCCTCATCTCGGGCGGTGGGACCGCGGGGGCGCCCCCCCTATTCCCCGAGGACGTCGTTTCACGGCGTCCGAAAATTACCGTTGGCCCGGGGCTCTTTACGAAACTTTTGGGCTGTAAGTTGCTGCGTACGCGTATTAGAGTGCTCGGGGGGCACGTCGGACGTTGGCACTGCAGGTGAATGAATCGCGTGGGAGACGTGCTCAAAACGCGTCTCGTTCACGATATTTGGTACTAGATTATGCTCCTTGCTGTTCCGAACTCACGCGGCACGGTCATTTCATAAATCTCGAGGGAGTGTGCACAATGAACAAAAAACAGAAATTACCATGTGTGTACTGTTAGACCTATGCACAACCTCACAACTCCGCGCTTCGGTCCGTCAACGCTGCGTTCCGCGCGAGCACCTCGTCCACCAGCGCCCGGCCGGGGAAGTCTATAATCACGACGCCCGTCTTCCCCGCGTCCGGACCACCCGTCGTCGCGGCGAGCCAGTCGCCCGTGCGGTCGTTCATGCCGGCCACTGTGTGGTTCAGCGATCCCGCCGCGGCCTCGATGGGGAGCACGCCGACGGACGCGCTCAGATGCGCGAGGTAGAGTAGTTTGTTCGTCTTCTTCGCGGTGGCGGCGCGTTTGAGCGCGTTCTCGATGGCCTCCCACTTCATGTAGAGGTGTTCGACGCTGGGGATGATCCAGAGGTCTTCGAGAACCATGTCGGCAGACTCCCAGATGACGCCGTACGGGCTGTGCGGGCCCTTGGAGGGGAAGTTCTGCAGGAGAAAGATGCGGCCGCGCAGGGCGCCGAGGGTTGGGTAGGGATGGCGCGGGTCGTGGGGGTGGAAGCGGCGCTGTGCTCCGGCCGAGGTGAGTGTGTCGTTGTGCAGGTAGTAGTTGAACGCGTCCTCAAAGGTCATGCTGTTGGTACCTAGCGGGCGCCCTTCTTCCTTCAAGCGCATGATGACAGTTTCCGAGGGGTGCTCCTCCAGAAAGTCAAAGACGGTGAGGAGCACGTCGGTATACGAGTAGCCTGTGGACATGGAGGCGTGATAGATGCGGATGGTGTCGTTGACGAGACGGCCGCGGATGTCAAGGTAGCGCATGCCGCCGTGCAGCTGGGCTGACAGGTTGTGGTTCTGGCACTGGAAGACCTGGTTGGCGAGATCAAAGGTCATGGTATCGTGGGTGCCGGGGATGGACAGCGATGTGAGGTTGGCGGCGTCAGGCAGGGCACGCATCCACTCGGCGTGGTCGGCGGCGTCGACGTCGAAGGAGTGGTGAGACTCGTAGCCGCGGTAGCAGTGGTTCTCACTCTTGACGAAGCATGGCGCAAGCGAAAGAAGCACGGAGAAGAGGGCAGATATGAGGAGGAAGAAGGACACGACGTAGAGCAGCGGCATGCAGTGGAAGCGCATCTCGGGCGGTCGGTGATGAGCGCGAGCTCGGCGAGTGAGTGTGACCGAGATATGTTTGTGGATATGAGAGAAAGGGGCGAGAGCAAGATCCGAGATGAGAGCGGCCGAGAAGCCGGAAGGACCGGTGACAACAGCGGCGATGAGATTCGGGTGCGACGCGGAGATGTTGTCAATGACCTCCGGCTCGGAGCCAAACAAATCCGGAACGGCTTGTTGTCGTCTCGTGTCGGACAATCCTCCTTCTTATTGCTGATGGTCTGTCTATGTGTTGAGTGATGATGGAAGCAGCGCGCCCACGCTCGCTGAAGGCATCCGGTGGCCCAAAAACACAAACGTGACGAAACAATCGGGGAAAAATGAGACGTTGGTGATAAGTTCCAGACTGTGACGTAGAGTGTCAACCACGAGACGCCGCGGCCTTGGGTCCACGTGGGTGATGCATTGACGTTGATGGCCGTGAAGAAACCGCCCCGACGTTGATCCGGAACAAAGTCGCCGCCGTCGGGGACGCGGAAGGTTCATAGCGCGCTGCCTGCTGACGGAAAGCACTCGCTCGTGACTCCGGAGATGAGGTGAGGTTCATCCTTGCATTATTCAAGCGGAGCGGAGATGGACCGGTCAGCGCTGCGTGCGCAATTGCCGTCGACTCTCTGAGTGTGCGGACGATGAAGCTCACGACAGTGGAAGTGAGGTGGTCTAAAGATGGGTGGTTCAGTGGTCGAAGAGGCAAACACTTGGCTGGCTGGCATACCCTCGGAACTACGACGGGCTGCCGCTACCTCAAAGGTATAATTAGTGCCGGAAGGGAGACAGGGCTTGGTCCCTTGCGGGGGTCAGCGCTGCTCGCTGGGATTACAGGGAGTACCGCGCTGTACCCCGCGCGCCTTCCAGCGCATGTGCACCACCAGCGAGACCGCCTGGCGAGCTCCATCGTGTGTTTTACTGACAGCCCAGCTTCTTTCTCGGACCACAAAGAGTGTCAGCTTTCTGCCTCACCTCTTCAAGATGGGCAACCGACGAGACACAAGGGCGACACCAGACATGCGCTGTGCAACAGCCAGTCACACACACTTAATATACGCAGCATACTACAGTCACTGCATACAAGACAGGTTCCCTGGGATAATCGGCCAACCCCCACGTCTCGCCCAGAGACAAAGCTCGAAAGCGAGGCGAGAAACCACGCACGCGTTGACCAATTCCCATACTACGACGCATGTCTTTCCTTTGGGATGGGATGGACCCATGCCCGCCCCCCTTTCAGATCTCGGCCGATAGATTAGTCCAAAACATCGCGAGACGCCAGAGGCATGTTTCAAGCCACTCATGTGCCCTGTTCAGTTGAACACACAACAAACATCGCGTTCACGGGGTCTGGCGTAGGAGGCAATCAATAACAAAAAGACAACAACCACGCCCCCACCGCTCCACGATGGAGCCTGTCAACGGTGCCGGACGTAGACGCCCTTCTCCCCGCCGTGCGGGTGACATGCACCTCGGTGGATTCTCGCATACCTACGTCTTGTCAGTCCACGGGTTGCGAAAGCGTGACTGCAACTCTGTACCACCAGAGTCAAACCCGAAGGTCGTTTGCTGCAGTTCATCCGAATTGCAGCTCTTGGAAGACGAAACCCCCCCCCCCCNCCCCCCCCTTTTTTTTTTTTTTTGGGCTTTTTTTGCCTGCTAGGCGGTTCCGTCTTTTTACTGCGTGATATACCACAAGGGTATACATGCTATGCCTCTTTCTCTGTACACGTACGTGTCGGGCAAGACACAAACTTTGCCAAATGGCGGGGTCAATACACAATCGTGGACGTGTCGTGGAAAGAAAGAGGTTGGGGCCATCACATCGTCGATTCGGGGTATATGATATGATGTGATCGGTGCTGCGTGTTGGCCTTCTCCAGGGATGAGGCTTGGGCAGACTCGCTGAATGAAGATTGAGCTGTCACGATCGACGGTGGTGATGAAGCCGCCTCCCCGCCAAGGTCTCGGATCGTGGAGAAATAGACAAGTTCCGCTCAGACCAGCTCTAATTACTGACGAAATAACCGTCTCGTCGAGTCTCGAGGTCAGGATCATGAGCTCATGTGGTTTTCAACCCATTTACCTCGTGGTCCCCCACCCAGCCAAGTGCCGCACAGTCCATGATTCACCAGCCAGGGCGTGGCGGTGGCATTTGGCTTCTCACTGACTGATTCATCGACAACTACTCTGCTCGTCACCGCCTACCAGCACAAAACACTGGGCATATTCGGCCAAAGGACTCCCGACATGGCATCGTCACCAAGGACATGCTGCGTGCCGCGTGCCGACGAGTCGAGTACGTCGCCGCTCCCACAAGCAGCTCATCGCGTACCTTGGATCCGCGTCGTGGATGCATCGCTAGCCCAGGCAGCCTGCGCTACACCACGCAGTAGCGCTCCCATCGCGACCGGCGGCATGTCTCGAGTGGCGCCTCCTCCGATGAAGAGGTCGATCCAAAACCCAGTCCTGTATCCGTAGTTCCCCTTCCACCTCCTCACCACCAACCTCCTGACGATACACAATAGACTTTCCCAAACACCCCAGGAACAGCTTGGGACGAATGGGACGAACCGCAGATGCCTGCTGCCGACACCACACCACCGATTAACCGACTGACACCCAGACATGCTTCCACTAATTACCTAGGGAATAGCCTCTAGTTTAGCAGCCGCCGTATCCTCGAGGACCTGACCTTCATGTGATGGACGCGCCTCGTATCCTCTCAGCGAGTGCCCATCCCCTCATATGCATGCTGCATGCATGCCACCCGCCCACTCCAGTTGTCCCTCCTCAGTGGCCGCCATGTCACCACCGCACGTCGCTTCGCCGACCGCCCATTGGCCAATCGTGCGGCATGCCGTCGGTGAAGTTGAATGGCTGTCTCTTCGTCGACGAGAGAAGAGCCTCCTTGCCGATCGTGACCCGTTTATGGGCGTCTCGCTTGGCGAGCGAGCCGCCTCTACTATTACTATGTATGTACTCCGTACTCTGCACACTGATTACTTTGCCTCCAGCGTGCCGTCACCCAGCATCGGCATCTTGGACTTCCGGGCCAGCTCGCTACTCTTCACCGCGTTTCGATCGTCACCATGCCAGACGTGAAAAGTCGCGACTCAACAGGTTGGTCGACGGGATGGCAGCAAAGTCGGGGGGAGGGGGGAAACGCTGGTGGGTGACGGGCTGTTTCGCCCTTGTCCCCCTGCTACTGCCAGAGAAGGGGTCCCCATGGGAGCCCTCTGCCTATCGGGCCTTTGGAGATTGGTTGGATCTTGTTTGTTTCCCTCAAGGAAAACCTGTCGACTGGCACCATGCTTGCACTGCTCCGGTTCCCAGCCTCGCGCTAACAATCCTCTTCGTGAAAACGAGTTGGCGTTTTGCACTGATCGTAGCACTACACTTGTAACTTGCTCTTTTTTGCGGGAGCGATCAGCCGACAGCTGTCTGCATCTCATGACTGATTCTGACCCAAACGATGCGGGGGTAGAGGCCAGAACGGCGCGGCCAAGTTGATCCGTATCTTGGGTACAGACGCCAGCAGCAGTCCCGTCTGTTGCACAGAGTACAGAGTTCATGTGCAGAGCATGCCCTCACCGGGCGAGGGGCAATCGCAGGCTGCAAAGCCGTGGTATTGGGCATTGGAGGACGGCCTGGCTTCGGCGCAGCATCGCGCATGCGTCTTGCCCCGTTTAGAACCGCGCCCGCGCGTCGTCCGGCCGCATTGGCCGCATTACGGATGGGAGTGCACAACGAGGGGCGAGGCTGGTGATACGAACGTCGGGACCGTCATGTGGTGATCTGTTGCGCCGTGAATGACCCTCCCCACGCGTAGTCACGGGGAAACCATAGCACAACGTTGTCTGGGGACGATTGACTTAGAATCTTCCGGCGTGAGTATCAGACATGTGGTAGGTTAGTCATCTCGACGATGGTCGATCACCTGGGATCGCAAGATCCATCCGCGCCAATTGCTCGCCCGGTAACGGTAATTTTGCACGGATCTGGGTCCTCGACGGAGGATATTCCGGCACTGCACATGCCTCTCGTGTCATTGACCCGGTAAAATAGATAATTATTCCCCAAAGTCTGCCCAAGCCCGCGAAATATCTGCCCCAGCCATGAAGAGACCTCGGCACTTTGTGGCCGACTGCTATGGGCAACGTTGGCTGGAATGCGTTCAAGAATGCCTCTGTAAGCTGACTCGGTCGAACGAATGCGGGCCGGCACCAAGAGAGGTAGCAGACGGGCGAAGGCGCACATACGGGTGCGGGGCGTTCGGCGTTTCTGCGAGGGACGATGGCTCCGGCTTCTGGTAGTCCGCAAGCTAAGATGACGAGACGACCTGGTGATGGTGGCACCGAGCAAGTGCTAGCGGCACCAGGCACAGGAGCCAAGACCAAGACCAAGTCGGTCAGACTGCCGCGTGTTTTTGCGCCAGCTGCCCTAGTGGCATCCATCAAATGGTGCCAACGGGCAGAGAGACGTTGAGGGCGTAACCTGATGCGGTGCCTCGATACATGGACGGACGGAGGGATGAACCGCAGATGGGTGCGACGGCCGGGACGTCTCCGATGGTAGCGGGAAGCTAATAAGCAAATTCGCAGCAGTGCTAGGCCCTTATCGGCCTCGAAGGGTGCAATGCAGCCGGTATTCGATTGAAACTACTGAACAGTGTGTGTGGGACTTGGAAGTCGAGAGAAACAGTTCATGACGAGAAATGATGAAAGAGATTCGATGCGTGTTGCATCGTATAACTGCGTCTGAGGCCGGACGACCCGGCAGAATGGAGTTTGATGGAACGGAAATGACTCGACGTGCCAGCGGCCGGCCAGAATGCCCCGGACCGCGAAGACGATGAGGCGACGATGATGTCTGCTAATTACCTTTCGTACAGATTGCAGCGTTTAAGTAACCATACGGGCAGGCTACCGCAAGGTCGGAATCGGTAAGACCAGGTGCCAGGTCAACCGCCAAAGAACGAAGCGAGCTGCTGCCAAAGTATCATATAGTGTGCCTCATATTGCTCGTCTGTTTGCGGTGCCCGAGACAACCGGTGGCCCCGGCCAGCCTCGTATTGAAGCCGCGGACAATAGAATGGCTCGAGGGGGGAGAGGTTGCAGATATCCGTACTCGTAAGCGCATCTGACAGGGCAGGGCAGCGAGGCCAGGGAGAGAACAATGAGGACGGGGCAGAAGGTTGGATTGGATTGGCGGCGGGAAGGACGCAGGGAATAGTGGCACATCTTGATGGGATATTTCCAATAAAGAACAGGATCGCCTCCCCCCTCTCGTCGCAGCGTGCCAGACTCGGCGAGACAAAAGGTCATGGACGGTGTTTGAGACCAGGCAAAACGTGGTCGCCCTGTACATGGGCGGTAGAAGCAAGACGAAGCACAAGCAACCCGCGGCGGTGGATGCATCACGACTCAAGCATCTCTTGGGCACGCACCATGAGAGATGTGGGCAACGTGAAATACGTCCAATTGGGCGATTTGACCTGTGAGGTTCCAGCGACGTCGCTGAGAGACTGTCGAAGCAATCTCAGCGTCTCCCAAACGCCTCTCACGCCCATTGTCGTCGGCACTTGTTGGCGAGCTCTAGCAGCTTCAGCCGGCCGACTCGACGGCACTCGACATTCTGCAAGTAGGGAGCGTTTGTCGACAGGTGCAAAATTGCATGGACAGACGCTTTGGCAGTTTGGTGAGGTGATCGCCGGTGTGGAGAGAGCTTTCTTTGGTTTCTTGGTTGGTGTTGGCGAGCGTGTCACCACAGTCGCACCGCAGCACATGGAGCTGGAGCTGGAGTCGCTTGTTACCGCCTTGCAGCTAAGGTCGGAGCCGGACAGCGGCAAAGTATGCGAGCATCATGCCTGCTAGATTAACATCGGCCAGGTACCGCGCTCGCTCGCTCTGCGGAAAGCAGCTTCGCGGTTGCCAGTCTGCCGCTGCGCTTGGCGGTGGGGAGTGACGACATTCGACAGGCATCTGGTTGACCAGGGGTACAGACAGGGCAATGGCAGGACAGGGACAGGGAAATGAGCAGGGGTCGCAATGGAAGGTGTTGCCGGTGCTTCTCTCTGGCGCCGGGAGCGCGGTGCGGCGACGGCCACGGAACAGATCTGGTCGGTTCAGCACGTCAGCTCGGGAATTGGCGATGGAAAGGGGACGACGTCGCGATGGAAAAGGAGCACCAGGAGGAAGTGCCAAGGGGATATTGCATGCTTACTCTCTCGGATGTATTATACTGCGAGTCTAACGACTATGTATAGAAAGGCATTGAGATGAGCGACGATGATCCAACGGCGTCTCCTTATCCACTCGGGTTGTTCTGTCGGGCTGTCCGCACACGCACTTTGGGTTTGATTTCGATGTTCATCGAGACCCTGCAAGCTTGACAAGTGCTAAGCTGCATCGGGCCAGCTCGGGATGGATGCGCCGGCCGCGCGGGCGGACTTTGCGTGGCTAAGCCGGGGTGCCGTTTCGCGGTGGTCTGTGAAATGGCATTTCTGTGCATGCGTAATCGCAGTACTTGTGCGGACAGATGTTCTGTGATTGGGGTGGTGTTTTGGTTCGTCGCGTCGCTCACACCTTTTCGACGGTAAACATATTCCGACCAGCTGTCCATGTGTTTTGGTGAAATGACTTGGCTCCGGCTGATTCTCGGCGCGGATGCCGTCCGTAATTGTACTTGTACGGGAAGTGCAACATCCAGTGGGTACATTAGTACCTTGAGACAGGGCTGAGATTATTGTGCTATGCATATTACTGTTGCTCTGCAAGTGTGGATATGTGCGGATTTATGAACGACGGTTTCCAGGACTGACGCTATTGCTGGTATTTCAACACTGCATCAGTACGTCTTAGGTAAGTACCACGCATAGGGCAAGTGATGCAGGCCGAATTGAACCTGTCGTCTTGCTCCCATGAGAGGTAAGTATAATGAATATAGTAATTACCTCGCCATTATCATCTAGGTGCCTTATGCTGACCGCTCCGAATTTCTTCTCCCATTTTGACAGGCGCATTCTTGGCGTGCCACGTTGCTTACGAGTCCCGGCTGTACTCAGTAAAGGAGAAGAAGGTATGTTTTATGACGGGGACCCATACGGAGTACTCACTGGCCGTGGCCACTGGTAGACTACCGACGCAATGATTGATTCACCATCCAGACCTAGCAATAGCCTCCAGCTGCACTTGCACAGCATAACATTCGAGCACACTCACATGTTTGCCACGGTCAGGTAGGCACCTATCCTTATTGCATGCAGTAGATAGGTATTGCCGAAACACATCTTCTGAATAATGTTCTGTTCATGATGAGGTCTGCCAGCGACTTGTCGACCTGTAAGCTGCGAACAGTCACTCGCAAAATTCCGAGCGGAAAAATACTCGAATCGTCCACAGGACCACAGCCCATGATGGGTGCGTTCTCTCGGTCGATATGCAGGAATGCAATTGTACATTCACCATCCCGGTCGCGTCAATCCCACTCTTTTCTGCAAGTTCCAACCACCCACTGCATCCATCACACCCTGTCCCTGCTAAATGTCCCCTCCGCTACGATACTGCGTACTGTACGTACTTGTGAGCCAAAGTATCCGTAGGATAGGACATGTCTGTGTCGTTGCCTTCGCCGTCGCAGCTAATTCATCGCAGCGCTAGCGTCTACCACAATCTCAGTCGGCGCTCTTCATATCTGTCCACCGTATCCGTGGTCACCACTTGGCAAGAACCAAGACTAACGAGAATAAGACCCAAGACCATACGCAGTAGTCAAGTTCCCTGGCCCCGTCCATGTCCATCAGTGACCCCATCGACTCTGACCTTTTTACCTGTAACCTCCCTCGCAGCGGTCCACCGGCTTCCCGATATTGGTCCTCTTTTTCGCTGTCCTCTTCTTCCTTGCCCTCTTCCTCACATCTTCACTTTTCTGCGGGTACCTACCTACCTTGGCACAGGTTAGCCTCTTTCGTTTCTTCACGACGGTTTTTTCCATCTCTTCCATCTTCTCTCCTCGCGCTCTCTCCCCGTCCTACTCCGCTTCTGCGCGTCTAAAGACTACTTTACCGCGAAGTCCTTTGTTGGTGAAGCCAGAACCAGCATACCCCCCGGTCAATCTTTCTGTCGGCCACTCCACACACTATTACATATCAAACGTAGGACGTGAGCAGGAGAGAAACTGGGGACTGCCGGGCAGAAAACAACACCACAACCGCTTCGCTGCAGCTAGCAACTCTCGTCTCTCGTTTTCCCCATTCTCATTCCGCGGCCCTTGCTTTGGGGTCTTACCCACGTTCACTATCCGTACTTTGCCTTGCCTGGCTTGACCTTGCGCATACTGCGTACATACTTGTACAGCTGTCCGCTCGCTATTACCTTTTACCTCTCGTTGCGGTGCGCACTCTGCTGTTGCCGCTTCTGCTGTAGCTCACTCTCATAGCTGCAGACAGCTGGATACAGCGTTTTCCCGGGTTCCCTCGCCTCGCCTTCCTGATTTTGCGTTGGCTCCGACTCTCTCCTCGAGACCTCCTCCTTGCCGCCTGCCTTTTTCGCTTCTTTCCACTTGGCTTCCACTTCTCTTCTACCCAGGGTTGCCTAACCATCACAATCTTAACATTCACTTGACTTCGTCTCTTCACCCAACCCACCGATCGGACTTTTCGCAAGAGCCTGTCGCCAGCACCCCCAACGACGGCATCATCCCGACAGATCCTGCGCACCTTCTCACAAGGTACCGCAAGCCACGCACACGCAGTCTCACCCTTGGACCACGTCGGCGGAGCTGCTCGCTTTTCCACGCCGCACAAATATACGACAACACCTGCCTGGATTCACTGTCTCACAGTCCAGTTCTTATTCCTAATCTGCGCGCGCTAGCTGTCTCTAGAGGCAAATATTCATTCACCTTGTGGATGCTTGGCTGCTCTGCTAGCATCGGTCGGTCTTGATTTGGCCTGCACCTCTTCATCCGCGTCCACTGTTGGCGCCAACTCAATCTCGTACGAACGCCACGACCTGGCCGCCTCGCTATCAATTACCCACCTGGACAAACGGTTCCCTTCCAACTTTTCCTCCCGAAAAGGCTCCTTCCGTCAGATCGGTCTGCCCACCGCTTTCGACCTCTTGTCGTCGTCGTCGTCCTCTCTACAGGCGTCGGCTCCCGTGCGGTTCCCGAAAGGTCCTGCCTGGTTGTTACAGGACAGTCTGCAAACACGCCGAGGAGTGGGATTTGACTTCTTCGCCGCTGCCTACGACCGACCCAGACGTCAGATGTCAGCTTTGTGAGTCTTGACTCCGGCAATTGTGTGAGTGACGTTCTAGTCATGAGGTTCCAACATGCACCCCAACCTTATTTTTTCCCTCCCCTCGGCTTTCTGTCGGTCGATGCTGACTTTGATCTTTCAGGTTCGCCCTTCGCAACGCTACGAACATGGCTTCCACCGACCGATTCACGAGAATCGTGGGCATCCTGGCCCTGGTCGTCCTCTGTTGGGCTGCATTCGCCCACGCAACCCCCAGCCCCATGATGTTGCAGCCCCGACAGCTGAAGCAGTCGCTATGCTCGAATCAAAATACAGCGTCCGGCAGCGCAAGTATGTCCCCTTGGAAAGTGGTCAATACGTGTTGTCAGTACGAGCAGCGGCTAACTCCTCATAGACACGAGCATATGGCAGACGAACGGCCTCTGTCAGGATTTTTGCACAGAAAAGAACGCTGCCTTCGCCATCGTCCAGTGGCAGTCTTGCTGGTGCTCCGATGTTGCCCCGGCCTCCTCGACAGAGGCAGATGTCGACGAAAAGTGCACCGGCATCTGCCCCGGCTACGACGTCGAACACTGCGGCTCCAGGCCCGAATATTACGGTTACATCTCCCTGGCCAAGCTCCCAACGAGCACCGCCGGCGGCGGAGGAGACGGCACCACGAAACAGCCGTCGACATCAGTGAGTCTATCCGCCCCCTGGTCGCCGTGATTTTTCTATGCGTGATTTCATGTGATGCCCCCGCAAACATGCCTTTTTCATGCTTCGTCATCCACCTCTGTAACGCCCTGGCTTAATTGTCTGGAATTCAGGCCCCTCCGGCCCCGTCTCCAACCACCGTCAAGGTTACAGTTACTGAGACTGAGAGCCCTCAGACTACAGCAAAGTCCGACCCAGAAACAACGACAACAAAGTCGTCGACGACATCTGTATGCTCCATTGACCCCTTATCAGCCTGCCATGTCCAATCTTCAGTTGTTTCTCGTAGATGGTGACAATGTGTGGTGCCGTTGAGCCGGAGCTGACTTGCCTACAGACAACGAGCAGACCTAGAACGACTGTTCAGACTGTGACCGCCGACGGTACTGTCAGAACCGTCACCGTCACGCCGGCGGCGACGGAAACTGACGGAGCTAGTGGCGCCGCGGAACAGGGTTCGTCAACGTCGGAATCCTCAGGAAAAGGCGTCAGCGGCGGCACCATTGCCGGGATCGTGGTTGGCGTCATTGGTGGTCTCTGCTTGGCCGCCGGCGTTCTCCTCATGATCCTCTTTCGAAGAAAGAGACAGAACAGAGAAAACGAAAAGTTCGACGAGCCTAGCCACCGTGGCAGCTCTGCCGGCATGACCGGCTCACCACGCAATCCCGAGATGGTGGTCACCGTGGAAGGTGGACGGTGGGATGCCGACTCAACCAGTGATCACCGTCGCAGCCGCCTCATGCCACACGACCCGCGGCTGGAGCCTCTCGGTAGAGGCCTTTACATGAACAAGAGCGATGAGAGCGTCAACACACTACGCGACGACCAGGACTATTCCCGCAAAGTACATAGGCCGGTGCTGCGGGCCATGAACCCAGATCCCGCATGAAGTTCGGCGATACGGACGGACCACGATGACCACCATCATCTCTAACGAAGTACACGAACTCGGTCTCGGTACACATTTCGGTCTTTGCATTGCGTTTCGAGATACCAGGCTGGGCGTTTCATTTAATTCACCGGACATGGGAGGGACAAGGAGCCCGAGGAAGCCGCCACGATACAGCGCATCAGACCCAGAGTCACCAGCACGAACACGAACCGAACGGCAACACAAGGCGCCACCGGCTGCCACGACTTTTATTATTCATACCCTTTTAGCGCGTGGTAATAGCGACATGGCAGGAGCGCGAACATAAGTGCAACGATGCAAGAGCAACGTCATAAAAGCGTCAACCAGCCTAGACGAAGCGGCGTGGGCCTTTCAGAGGTGTCCATGGCGACCTCACAGGTGTAATGTTGGGCGGCAACTGTACATATACGGGAACGGGCCCGGCGGTGTATGCCACGTAGCCGGGCCGAGCGGTTGGATGGGCAAGATTGGTTACAGACGGTAACAATTGACACCATTTGCGCTTCCACAAAAGACCCATCGGTGACCACGATCGACTGCGCGTAGCGATCAAGTGGGGAAGGTGGCACGACGCGACGAAGCTGAATTGCCGTCGGCGCCAGCCGTGTGGCAATAGGTTTCAGCCGGTAAGCAACTGCTGACCTCTGTGCGATGGACGTAGGATGGAGCAAACCTTAGCAGTCAGTAGTCACGAACTCTTAATAATACCAAAGACGCGTACAAACTGTTTCATGGTGATTCTTCCACAGCATGCAACGGGCGCAGGTGAGCCCGTTTCCCTAAGGCCGCCGGTGTATCGGCAACAACTCTGCCCCCCTTTTGCCTGTTTGGCCAGATTCGGGCCGGGGCCGTGAGGAACTTGGTATGGAGGTAGGCCGGTGCGGCACCGGGACGGCGAACGGAGTCAAAAGAGGTGAATTGGTTGGTGCCTGTCGAAGGACGGCGCAGACGGGGATCAATGTTGTACGGTGCGTAGGGGGGTGGGCATATGGAAGATTCTTGTGGCTGCGGGCGATGCTTTGCGCCTCCTTTCCTCCCTCCCTTTTTTTTTTGGTTGTGTGTGCACGTTCAGATGAGCAATGCCGTCTTGTCGCGATTTCACGACTGCGGAAGAAAGACAGGTACGGTAGACGACGGAAAAGGTACGGATGGACGTGTTGATTTCATGGCCGTCTTGACGATCGTCCTGTGTTGAAGGGTGTGGTGTTGATGTCATTTCTAATTTTGCAGAGATTTACTAGTCAGGGGTTTTGGGGCGGCGGCTAGTTTACGCGATTAGCGTGGGTGAAGGGGTGATCGGATTTTGACAATCCGGTTTTGGAGAATCGCCGAAGGGGATCAAAAGGTCGTGTTGGTAGAGTCGGCGTCGTCAATGGTGCTTTCTGTCCTAGCTCTAGGCATTCACAAAAGCGCCTGTCAGGTTGAAAAGTTCCTTGAGGACAGCAACCATCACATGTCTAATGGAAGGTTGAGTCGGTCCACAGTGTCGTTCAGCTCGTCCTAAGATTTGGACGCAAACATCACGAGAGCACTGGACGGGCTGTGGTTCATCCAGTCAGGGGAGTGCTCCAGATGGGCCTTTTATATGGTTTACCGATCTCTTCCTCGATGGGTTTCGCTGGGCCACATGATCAGAACTTGTGATGCTTCTCGATGTGCTATTTCAAAGCACCCAGAGGGAACTTTTTCTTGGAGTAGGAGGAGCCTATTTGGGTCTGCCGTCTGTCACTTCTGTCACCCACATACTGCCAAAAGAAGGTTCACTTCGCTGCCCACGGAAACCATTGCCAACAGATCATAGTCGTCAAGCAAATCAGAGAAGCCTGTCAGAGGGACAAACTTCAATATGTAACACCGCCTTAGTCTCGGTGGTCGTAGCTTGGTGGACCACCTGGTGGTCACTGCCAAGCAACATTTTTCAGACGACGCCATTAGAGAGGGCAGACGGAACAGCTGATGTCCATCTCCAAACACATTCTAAGGTTTCTTCTCCCGAGGAAACGGAGCAGTAGGCTTGGGACCTTGAACGAAGTCCCACGCTGCAAGTGGACGACTTCCGCCTGGCGATGGCCGAGGAATACCGGAACAGGAGATGGAATGTAGACGATGATTGCACACATATCCCAAATGACGTCCAGGCTGATGGAATGCCAACCGCAGCCAAACAAATTCGAAGCCCATCGCCGTGGAAGCGGAAGTTGGCCCTACTAGTGGTCTGAGTGAGTCGTTTCTGCCGCGGAATCTCGATGACCCGGGAACAAAACTCCAGGGTCACCCGTCGGCTGATCCACGAGGCTGAGCCCGACAATGGTTCGCCCGGATGACGTGATGATAAGCAATCCGAGGCAGCCTAAAGGTTAGTCGTGAGTCGCGGCTGGCGATCTGGGCAAGCGTCCGATCTCATGACAGGCGAGGGAAGCGCCGTCGCGGCGTGCACGGGAGACGAGAAAAAGAAGAAGGAAGATTGGCGTCGATAGCACGAACCACCACCACCACCCCCTTTATCCGAGAAAGGCGAGTGTTACCGCCACTTGCCCTCCCCCCCTCGATGTCAAAGCATGCTTTCTTTTTGCTCTAGATGCCGTGTCTCGGAACGTTGATCCTCGAATAAGCATAAGATTGGGGCGGGAAGGGAGGAAGAAGGAAAGATGCATGGTTCGAAACGGCGCCGCGAAGAGATCAGGTTACACGAGGGGTTTTGTAGAGAGAGTTTTGGAACAGGGTCCGGCAAACGAGGGATAATGAACTGCCCACCCTGTACGGAATGTTTCGGTTGGCTGTTTGGGCGGTGTTTATCGGCGGCAGATCAAATACGCGTCGTGAGCGGTCGCCGTTGTTTCGGAGTCGTATTCTGTTCGCGCGTATGGATGAATGCCTCGTATTATGCACAGGGGCCCAGGGGGCCTGGGATGGGCCACTAACGCCGCAGTGTGGCTGAGGAGATGCGAATAGAAAGTGGGCGAGATGTCTGGAGACGGGCAGGCTTGGCGATGTGGCATTGAATTTTGGGGTTTGCTTTGGATCACGCGGTTGGTGCCGGTGCGAAAAGAGACAAAAAGATGAGACGATGGCCTGTGACGTTGAGTATGGCATGTATTGTAGTGCGTATTGCATGCTAGAGGTGTCGTCTAGAGTTGTTCGTCTCAAGAGGTTCTGCATGTTTGATCAGCCGCGCCGTCGGAATGCGAAATTTGGACGAATGAAAGGCTGTGTCTGTCGCACAGTGACGAAATCCTTGGTAGAGAGACATGAGACCCTGCATACACGATACGAGCGTAGGTATCCGAGAGGATGAATAGACAATTGATGTCCTCGGTCGGGGATTCGAGAAACGGGTCCATTGATTTCATGAACAGCATCCAGCATAACAGCACGCGGGAGTGCTCCTTGTCGGGCTGAAGGCGAGGTCGAATGGCGGTCTGGAAGTGCAGTGCAGTACGATGCGATGTGCAACAAGGTCACGATGTGCCTATTTGGTGTTGTCACGCAAGGTATCCGTACCTTCCATTGGCGTAAAACAGATACCCAGGCATTCGCCTACCAGTACCGTATCTATGCTTGTACTCCTAGTGCACTCGCTGTGCACTGCGAGTGAGTCTGGAGGGATGGAGCCCCCTGAAGACCTGCGCTGCGTTGTCCCGAGCAGGAAGGGGTCTCGCTGTTGACTGGCCAAAGTCTTCGTCAGCGGCCCTGCAATTTCAAGATGCACCGCTTTAGCGACCCTTGGCACAGCCACTGACAAACGAGGTTAGAGAACAGCTCTGAGGTGTCTTGGGGGACTTGCAGAGTGTGCTCCGTACCTAGGGCCAGGGGGAAGGAGGACAACCAACCCTAGACCCTGCTATTGCCATGCCATGGAGCTGAGCTTACTGCGTCCTATACGGAGTACCTGCTGCCAGGAGGCGATACCACTGTGCAGGTCGTCGTCGTCAGTCATTCGTGTCTCGCATTTCACTCCTGCTCGCTTTTTTCCCACTCCTCATCTTACGGTTCGGCCAACAGCACATCGCGACAACCCGCGCGGCCTTTTCCTTCTCGCCTTGCTTCTCCGTGCGCCTTCTGCTTCTCTCCCAACTTCGTTCCTGCTGGGTGCGGCGTACATTCTTCCCAAGCTTCCATTTATGTTATTTTTTGGGCCTGCCACCGAACGAAGCCGAAGCGAGACGCAACCTTCCAGCGACGATTGTAATTGCGCCCGGCGCCCGGTAATTATTTGTGGAATCTTGCAAGACGAGGATCGACCTACGCATTGTTGCCCACACGACTCGATTCGACTCGATCGAACCATTCGAAACATTCACATCCGACACGACTCGTATCGAATCGAATCTGCGACGAGAGGGAGGAGTTGCGCATCAAAAGAGGAGGAATAACTTCGGCGGCCGTCCTCGACCATTGTGTTTCGTTTCTTTCCCCTCGTCAACCTCGTCGTCGACCACGCGACCAGTCCTGATCCGACGAAAGCCACGAGGGCGATCAACCCTGCCAAGACCCGGCACCAGCTGTGTTCCTGCAGCCGACGAGTCTTGGCCACCGTCATCCCGACCACCTCACCTCGCCGACTCGACCGATATCCTTCCACGCCGAAGCTCCGGCTTCGTGTTCCGCTCCGTCTACACCTCCGGTCGCCGCAACTGTCGGGCAGGAGACCGCCAAGATGAATTTGACGTGCAATTCCACCCTCGAGGACATGAGGAGTACACCATACTGTCCCGCCACAGCCACGAGGCCCCAGGCTAACACCTCGCAGTCCGCCCCGGCGATGAGAAGCTCATTGCTGGCCCTCTGACCTTCCACGACCTGGCCATCGTCATCGCTGGCGGCTCCACCGTCGTCGCCGTCTCCCTGTCCTTCTACTTGGTCTTCATGCACGCAACCCACTACACGAAGCCCCGCGAGCAGCGCCAGATCATCCGCATCTTGTTCATGATCCCCGTCTACGCCGCCTCCTCCTGGCTCCAGCTGTGGTACTACTGGCATGCCGTATACTTTCAGGTTATGAGCGACTGCTACGAGGCCTTTGCCATTGCCTCGTTCTTTTCTCTCATGTGCCACTACCTGTCCCCGGATCTGCATACACAAAAGGAATACTTCCGCAATCTTCATCCCATCAAGCCATGGGTCTGGCCTTTGACATGGTTCGCCAAGTGCTGCGGCGGCGAGAGAGGCCCGTGGCGCACACCAAAGAGCGGCTTGACGTGGTTCAATATCAACTGGATTGGTATCTATCACTATGTATTCATCCGTGTGGCCATGACCATCACCGCAGTTGTATCCCAGTACTTCCATCGCTACTGCGAGAGCTCCAACAATCCTGTATTCGCACACATCTGGGTATGTCGTCCATCTCTGTATGCCAACCCAGCTAAACATGATAGGTCATCTCCATCAACTGTGTGGCTGTCACCATTGCCATGTACTGCGTTATCCAGTTCTACGTCCAGCTCCGCGAGGCTCTCGCCCCCCACTCGCCTTTTCTGAAAGTCCTCGCCATAAAACTCGTCGTCTTCTTCTCCTTCTGGCAAGTGACGTGCATCTCCCTCGCCACGTCCACCCTCGACCTCGTCCACCCCAATGAATACCTCGCCTACCCCGACATCAAAGTCGGCATTCCGGCGCTGCTGTTGTGCTTCGAGATGGCCCTTTTCGCCATCCTGCATATCTGGGCCTTCCCGTGGAAGCCGTACGCCCCTGGAGCAAAGCCCACCTACTACCCCAACCCCGACGCCCGCGACTTCAACGCCCCCCTCCGCGAGAACGAGCACGCGCCCCCGAGCGGTGGCTGGCTAGGCCTCCGCGCCGTTGGAGACGCCCTGAACCTGTGGGACTTTGTCAAGGCCTTTGGCCGCGGTATGCGCTGGCTCTTCTGCGGTGTCAAGCGCCGCAAGGAGGACCCCAGCTACAAGACGGCCAACAGCCTCGACATGGACGATCTCGACAAGGAAGGCGGCTTCCGCCATCCCGGCGCAAAAAGCACCGAGCACCTTCCCATCGCCCACGAGTTCCGCCGCAGCACCTATCTGCATCCGTCTCGTCCGCCTCCGCGTCCGGCGCGCGCCGACAACGAGAGTGATAGCCTCATTGCTCATGCCCAGCCGCACGCCTCCGAGATGTCTCCTCCTCGTCGTCCAGAACGGCCGCTGTCTCCGCTGTCCCCTACTTCGCCATACCACGATAAGCACTTTGAGGCCACCGGTCTCGCACCCGCATATCACCCAGCCATTGACAACCACACCAACGTAGCCCCAGCATATCACCCGGCCCTGGACCACCACAACCACGTGGCTCCGGCCTATCACCCGGCTCTGGACGACAACTATCGCAATGACGCAGAGTGGGCTAGGGCACCCGCGGCTCCGAGTCCGGTGGCTACCGGTCCGCGCGACCTGACGCAGCAGAGGGTCGGAGAGGCCCTCTGGGGGCCTCGCAGTCCCGTTCCCGAAAGCCCTGTTCTGCCGCACGCGACGCATCCCCCACCAGGATATTCCAACAATCACGGTAGTGCACCTGGTGGCGCACCAGGGCAGGCCTTTTGAGCGTAAAAGTGTGGAGTAATTAGCCGTGACTGTATATGGCGCCGTGCGAAAACAGGTGTTTGGTAAACCGGTTGGCTTTGGTCTTGCATGCATGGGCTGGCGTTTACATGATACCACATCATTTAGCTGATTTGGATGACATTGCTTTTGATGAATCTCACGGTTGAGTACTTTGTGAAACCAGCGAGCCGCAACTCGAGGTGACTGTGACGAAGATGGCGTTGAACTCGGTTGATGCGTTTCGCGTACAACGTACGCCACAACTCACATGCACTGCCTGGGAGTCGACGGCGAGGGCCACGACCTCTCCTTCAGTCAGCCCTCAACACCCAAGCGTGGAATATAAAGTGAAAATCACTAGGTAGAAAATAGCTGGAGCAGACAATCCTATTGCCCTCTGGTTCTCCAGCCCCAATGACCCCAGGCAGACGCAGGACCTGAACCGCATTATATGAGAGAGGGGAACCCCTCCTGATTTGTTTTCTCTCTGGCGTATTATCCCAAGACTACACGCCGGGGGCGACGGACGACAGACTTTGCCATCTGGCGGCGCTCACTGGCGCTGTTAGCGATGCTGTGAGCTTCCGCCTGGGCTTCACGGCGGTGCATCCTGTGCGAACTGGAACTGGGGCACTGATCAATTCCCTTGTGATGGCTCTGGCTGTCTTGGCGTTCGGCTGCGAGGACGTGGTTCTAATAGGTGGCGGGACAGAGGTGTTCCTGCCGCGTTCGTGCAACACGTTTCCTAGAGGTATAAAACGGCGACAGCGAGGTCGCTTTGCAGCAAGTTCCCGTCTGCTATGATGAGATGACGTGTCTGTAATCGGTGAACATTTGAAGTTCTGCCGATTTCGCTGACGGGATAATCTGTCGGGTAGTCGGCGAGCAGTCTCAAACTACGCCCACGGGGCTTTTCTGGGGCTGAATACGGCAAGAGAGAGGAAGAGCGACGGAACTGTATGTTGAGTTTGGTATCAGGAATGTAGGTAGGTATCAGCGGTTCCTCTTCTCGAAGTTGTGTCCCATCACCAAACAGCTGGAGGCGTGGATTCTCCCAGCCTTGTCGGGTCATTCGAAAATCCGTGAAGCTGGCTTGCCATTAATAGGTACATTATTCACAAACTAGTAAACTGCGACTGCCAGGTGTAGAGTCTCATAACCAAGACGGCGCAGGATGTAGAAGCCAGCCGCAAATCGTGTGTCGTTGGTACACAAGGAAGATTTTCTCTCGTCCGAGGCCACAGAAGGGCTTTTCCTGCGAGTGACCTGCCACTGAACCCGAAAGTGAACTATGCCAAAGCCTTGAGTTCCGCAAGAGCCGATGTCCTTGCATCTGATCCTCTGTTTCCCATGATAGAGTGCGTGGGAGATGACGACGAGGGACGACGTGACGTGACCTTGGAATCGGGCATGTTTCGAAGCTGATCTGAAAGCCTTGGGATGGAAACTTGGTGTCTTAGTAATCCAACAACCCCAGGTTCTACTCCAAAAATTACCACGTAGCCAAGCAGGCCGAGACTATTTAGCCTTTATTCTGGATCCATAGTCAAAACAGGCTTGACTTCTGCTTCAAGGCCTTCGTTTAGTGGAAGAAACAGCCCGGTTTTGCGAAAAAGCCGCCAAGAGCTGGCGTGATTTCTGCCGGGCACATGAGATCCAGCCTCGCTCAAGTGCCACTCCAATACATCAACTACACAGGGGAGCACCAGCAGGTGATGTGCCAGCCCGAGCTCGGCAAGAGAAACACAACGGAACAGACGGACATCCAGACTAAGAAGTCCAGACATTACACGACTCACCCGAATATGGACGACGAACACTTGATAATTCGCGTTTTGATTCCAACGTATCTGAATGCAGCCTCTCGTAAAGGCTCATATATCCCCTGCCCCCAATCTCACAATCTCTGACCCATGACGAGGCATTCATATAAAATAAGAAGTTGGGAAAGCACGCCAAAATCGCCTCGCGGTGGATCCTCGCTGAAAAAACATGCAAATCCCACCCTGACCATCGCGCCATGTGCCCTTCAAATGTGTACTTTTCGATTCATCCTCCTGATCCAAAGAACGGCGAGGTGCCGCGAGCCAGCCCCCTCGACTTCTAGCCGAGAGACGGACTGCTCTCGCGGCTCCTGGATTCGAAGCTCTCCACCATCCTGAGGACCCTCGTCCTCGGCCTCGCCACGCTCACGACCTCTGCCGTGCGCAGCGTCAACGACGGTCTTGGCTCGCTCTCGTCTCTTCTCGAAAGCGGCCTCTCCTCGTCGTCTTTAGGCGGAGGCAAGTGCAGCAGTCGTCTCCCACGTGCGGGCGACAGGGAGCCGGTACCGGGAGACTCAGGCCGCATGTAAGCCATTGTGATGTCCTCCTCGTCGTCTGCCCGTATCACCTGTTTTCCCTTTCCTTTGTCCCTGTAACCCTCCACCAGACCGCGCCTCTCAATATCGTCGGGTAACCTATCCAATTCGTCCAGCTCGTCACGGTCCGGATCCACCAAGACGGCCTCCTCCTCCTTCTCGATCTCGGCGTTGACGACACGCAACCTCTCCTTGGGTACTGTAAACATGACCTGCACCAGCCGCTGCTCAATCGCCTTTTCAATGTCCCACTCGTCCAGAGACTTTTGGTCGACGTCCCAATCGTGACGTCCCTGCTTCCGTCGTAGCAATTCTGCGCCGCCGATGCCCGAGAGTCCGACCAGTCGTGGTTCGTAGTCGGAACTCACTTGGTCAAGAGACAGGCGCCGTTCGTCATTGTCCTTGCTCGAGTCAGACGACTCGTTGACGCCGCTGCTAAAAACGCGCCTCAGACTGCCCAGCCAGCCGAGAGACCGCCGTGGCTTGTGCTTGCTGGGACTACCGGGTACGTGAACAAAGTCGTCCTCGTCGTCTTCCAATTGGTTGTCTGGTTTCTGCCCGCGATGGAGCAGCGAGGGTCCCTCTGCCTGGAGGGCGTTGAAGGTCGTCTTGGCGGTTGAAAACGTGTGGCCGCTGCTGCTCGACGACGAGGAAGTTGCGGCTCGGTTGTCCGTGATGATGGTCAGGTTCGGGCCCGGACTGTTCCTCCTGGCCGAGGCCGAGCGCGTCGGCACGCTGATGACGCTCCTCGCAGATTCGGACAGGTTACTTGCCGTCCGCTCATCATCCGCCATTGAAGCCCTCGATCGCATGGACGCGCGTCGCGTGGGAGAAACACGACTATTCCTGCGAACGGGTATCTGGGCCAGCAGAGCTTCCGCAGCGTCGACGTCCGATTGCCAATCTTGGACTTCTGGGTCGCGTTTTAGAAAGGCCTCGGGACTGGGTGTCACAGAATTGCGGTTACCAGGCATCAGCACCGGTGCTGCGGAGCCCGTCGGTGTCATGAAGGGGTCTGCATAACTCGGTGTCGTGGGCGTGATGGGTTCTTGGGTCGCCTGTCTGGCCTTGTGGTTCGCGTGCTCCGGGTCGTCCTCGTCGGCCTCGTAGATTGGGTGAATGCGACCTGGCGTGGTCAAGTTCGCCGCTGGCTGGTACGCTCCTCTCGACGCGCGAGGGATGGGCTTGCGTGGGATGAGCAGTCCAGGCGGCTGGTACGGAGCCTGACCTCCATGGGGCCGCACGGTTCGGAGAGACTCGTAGCCCAGGGTTCTTGCTCCGTTGTCATATGCGTCGTGGCCTCCGGTGTACCAAGCGTGGCCCGACCATGGGAACGCCGAGTCGTGCCGTTCCGACATGTCGTCGCCCGGCTGCAGGAACTGTGACGCGTCCTGCGCCAGCGATCGGACCGTCTTGTCCCTGGCGATTTTCTCTTTCTTCAAGTGTCTCTTGTAGCAAAAGTACACCAAGACGGCGCCGAGAACAGCGGCGAGTCCGACACCTAGGCCTACGCCGAGGCCGATTTTTGGTATATTGGCGCTACCCTTCGACTCGGTTCTGCCGGCCCCTGCATTGTAGTTCGGGTTCTCGTAGGTTGTCGTCCACGCCATAGACGTCATGTTCAAGAACCGCAGTCCGGTGCCACTGGACTGCCTCCTCATCTTCGTTTCTGAAGTCGTGATATCGTATCCTCCGTATACCATCATGATGTTTCCGGGCAATATAGCAGCGCCGTGGCCATAGATGCCGCCGTCGGGCTGCTGCTCCGGAATCTCCCACGTCCAATCCCCATACGTGTCACCCATTTTGAGCACCGCCAGTTGCGGCGACGCGGCCTGCGAGACACCCCCGACCCATCCGCCCATTACAATCAGCGCGGTGCCATCCTCGCTCAGCACGGCAGTATGGCCGGACCGACTCTCGACGCTGTCGACGGCGCGTTTCCTCACCGCCAGCTCGCTGGTCCCCGACCTCACCGCGCCAACGGTCGCAAAGTTCCACGACTCCTCGGGCAGGTTCCAGATGGCGGCAGAGCTCATGTTGATGAAGGCCTGCTGCGTATGTCCGCCTAGCAAAACGTAGCGGTTCTGCTGAGTGACGAGGCCTGAGCGATTCGAGATGGACGGACTCAGGGGCGTGAACGAGAAGCCTGCTTCGGGAAAGGCGGGACCTTTGCCGGGGACGAAACTTGCCGCGTATCCAGTAGAGCCGCTGTCGGAGGGTGGTGCGATTCTGAGCATCGACTTGGTGTAAGTGCCGTTCTCCTGCCAGGTAGAAACGTCCGTCGTCGGTTCGAGACACATGCCGCCGTACGAGTACAGCACCGGCTGCGACATTGTCGGCGCCAGCGTTGCGGAAAAGCTGATGCCAGCGCCAAGAGCGTATGGGCCGGCGTCAGAGTCCGCAGCGCTCGGCAGCGACGCAGCAGCCTTGTACCATGAGCCGTCCGTGTTTGGAGACGCGGCTGGTGTGTATGTCCATATAGCGTACCCGTCGTCCGTGAGACAATCCCCAGCCTGCACTATGATGGTGCCGTTATCCGCCATGACGGGCAGAAAGGCCGTCGTCTTGGTGGCTCCGTCGAGGAAAGGCAGGCTCGTGGATACGGTTTGCAAGCTGGAGGGGCCTCTAACGGTGGCTGACACGTTGACGGACAGCATCTCGACACCGGAGCTGGATGGGTGGAAGATGTACGCGAGGCCATGGCTGGCGTTGCCGTCTGTCGGGGCGGCCGAGAGCGCAGAAGGGAGGAGAAGTGTCGTCGGGACGTAGGGGAAGGTCTGGGCCGTCGCGATCGAGGAGAAGAGCAGCGCGACGAGTGGCCTTCGGGTATATGCGTCGTGGTTGAAGGCCCTTAGGCCGGATGCTCTCGTCATGATCGTCTCCGGCGGGGTTCTGTCTGTCGCCGTGGCCCGTATGGACCTGGTCGTTTGTGTAATTCTATCCGCCGACCGCTAGGCGGTGGTCGCGTTCATGGTCCTGCGCCCTCGTTCCGTTGTAGATGTCAACCGCCGCCTAAGTTCCCGTTGAGTGTGTTCGTGTGTGTGTGTGTGTGTGTGTGTCTGTGGAGAGCAAGACTCTTCTCAATGGGTAGGCATTCTTCAGCGCTGACTAGTTGGGCTGCGAAATGGGCCTCTGCCATGCGTCAACGACAGCGACACGAGGATGGCAAAGAGAAGAAAGCACAGGGCAATCAGTCAATGGGCGATCTATCGACCCGTGGTGGACCAGAACGAATGGAGAATGGGAAAGGAAAGGCAGACGACCCCGGACAATGATAGATTGGACTGATGGTGAGCAAACGAGGGGGGCTGGGTTGCTGGGATCGCAGCTCGATATGCTGCGTGGGAGTGGGTATCACAAGAGAGACGACAGACGAGATGCGACGAATGTCAACAAATGGAACGGCCGAGACGATGGGAGACGAGGATGCAGGGGGGGCAGCGAAGTGGCTGCAGATAAAGATGAGCCAACAAAGTGCAGTCCGTATGCCGCGTTTTGTCTTGTCTGTCAGCCGAGGCCGCGCACTCCGTTTGGCGCCGATGGGATGTGGGATGGATGGTGGATGGAGATGGAGATGAAGATGAAAATGGACAAGGAGATGGGCCCAACTTGGCGATTGGCGACGCTGCTGCAGGCAAGAAGCAAAGAACCAAGCAGAATAGACCCTTAGGAGCCAATGATGGGCTGTCAAAAGGCATCATGAGCAGAGTCCGGCCTTGATCCAGCCTGTACCTTAGGTATCTAGTCTAGATAGGTACATCTTAGCACCTCCACTGCAGAAGCTCCAAGTCGGGTTTGTTTTGGCGGGCCACAAGTGACACACTTGTCGTCAGGGCAACCACCGCCTATCGACTCTGCCCGCTCCAGCGAGGTGGGCGGCTCGTCTCAGTGAGTTTTCCCTTCCACGCGTGTACCCAGCAGCCCTAACCACTGCGCAGAGGCACCTGCTCATACCTACCCACATCTGCTTACCTAAGGGCGGCAGGTACCGAGGCATTTATGTATAGGTGCACTATCCGTACTATCACAGATATCACCACCATGCAGCTATCCGGACCCCTGCCGATTGGCACCAACCTCCTTCAAGCATAGCCCCTCGCCTGTATCCTTGCCTGGCTGTCCCCTTTGTCCTCTGCAACCTCAAGTCGACCATGTCTCCAATCAATCTGCCTTGTTTCTTCCTCCATCGAAACAAGGCGGTAAAGTGGGTGCGACGGACCGATATTTGGGAATCACATGTTGAACCGCCCAGAGATTGACACCTCCATCGTGTGCGCCGTTAATTGCCATTGTCTACTGTTATTAACCCGAATAACCGGCGGCGGGACCGAATGGCTTCTGTTCTTGTCTGTTTTGAGGCACCTTACTGACCGACACCGACTGGACCGGCAACCAAGGACTTCGCCTTGTCAACATCTCTCTGTACCACTCGTCTTCCCAGTCCGCGTGCAACCCAACGACATATCAAAGACAAACCCTTGCGCCACAACTGCGACACCCAACTTTGTGCTCGTCCTCGTCCTCGCCCTCAGTTGCTCACATCCGCCATGGGAGCATCCCGCGTCGACGCCGCTCTCCGAAGCTGTTCCTCGCTGCCGCCGGCGTCACCCATGACAAAGTCGTAGACTCTGTCCGGCAATCGGTGCTTGACAGCCTCCAAGCGGTGCTCCAGTATCTCCAACCGCGTCAGACCCTCCATCTTGTCCTTCTGCTCGAGCAGCTCGTTTCTCTTCTCCTTCAACTGCGTTTGCAGCTCGACCGTCAGTTTCTCCAACCTTTCCGGCCCGTTCCTCGCCTCAGACGTCGCATAGTAGTCCTCGTAGGCCGCGTTGGTGAACCGCGCCTTGTCCAGCTCTGTGGCCAGTGTATCGTTGTGCTGCTTCAGCTTGCCCGTCAACATCGTCATCTCGTGGTGCTGAATTTCCATCCGTGTCGCTTGGTCCAGCTTCTGCTTGTACTTGGTCTCCCAGTCCGAGATGCGCGCCGGCCATGTCGGCGTCACCACCGACACCACCGTCGGCCGCACCTCCACGCGATGCGTCTGCTGCACCGCCGGGTGCTCGCCGTGCGCCGGGAGTATGAATATCGTGCTCTTCCCTTTGCCCTGCATCCGAAAGTACCGCGTCTTGATGTCGTAATGCACGATTCCGCGAGCGTAGAGGTCGCCCCCGCGCGTCTCGTTCCACATCTGTTCTCCCCACGTCCCGCTTGCTTTCCAAATATCCTCCTTGAGCCTGATTTGCGCCTCTTGTCTGTCAAACACGCGGTGGAGGTGATCGAAAACGTCGTCGCCCGCGTTGGCCAGGATCCATTTGTCCTGCGGGTACGCAATCTCGCGCCCCGACGTGCTGTCCGGCCCGATTTTGGAGAGCATCTGCATTGGCACCGCCGCCTCACCCGCCGTGATGTCTAGAGCATTGGCGTAGCTGAGCTCGAGTTCGTGAGTGCGCGCCACGAGATGCTGATTGAACAGCAGCCACTGGCCGAGCAGGCTGTTCCGCACCGCTGCCATGTCCTCCTCGTCCGCTTTCGCGTCCGTCGGTAAGAGCGACATGAGCCCTCCCGTGGCGCTGTACTCGTGGTCCAGCATCTCGAGACACTCGTTTGCGTGCATCGCGAGAGCCGTATGGGCCGCGTACGGCCGCGGCTTCACTCTGGCGTTCCTGTCGTCGTCGTCGAATGTCTCTAGCGGGCAGTGGTGCTGCGTACCCTTGGTGTCGGACTGACCTTTGACCTTGTTCATGAGGTCCGTCAGGGGCTTGTGATGCCACTCGTCCTCATTGTCGTACCTATTGCCGAGGTCGTTGAGCCAGTCAAAGGCTTCATTGTCCCGAAAAGATTTCTTGATGCGTCCAGCCGTGTCGTTCCGGTTGTTGATCTCGGCATACTGGCTCGAGACTGTGATTTGAGAAATGAGGATGGCCAGAGCTTGCGCGTGCTGTTTGAGAGACAGCAGCGTGGGTGCGACGCCGTGCGTTGAAAAGTAGTTGCAGTTGAGGCTGCGGAGGAGCTCCACATCCACAGGAGCGTTCTTCGTCTTGCGACTGGCAATTTCTTCAGTAAAACGAGATTGATAGGCGCTCGCAAATCGAGTCTCTTCCACGTAGCCCGGATGGTGTTTCCGCTCGGGAAGCGGTGCAGTGAAGAGAACCATATTCAAGACGTGCCGCAATGTGTCTGTTGTTGTATGCCGGTATCACGAAGAGTCAGGGGCAGCAAGTAGAGGAAGCCGATGGCGAGGAGCACGAATCCAACGTGGGATCCAGTTCAAGCCCTTTGGCTTTATCATCTGTGTAGCTGTTGGAAGGGAGCTCAGACGCCTTTGATGCTGCACATTGCTGCAGGCCAACAATGAGGACATTGAGACGCTTTCAGACATTGCTTGGTCAATGGAACCACGGTACTGGCCATTTATTGCGGCATCAAAGCTTCTGGGCAGCAAAAGATGTCGCGAGGTTTCCATTGACCATGGAAGGCCATAATACTTCGTATGTCAGCGGTGTACTTGTATTGTCAGTGTTCGTGTCAGGAGTAACCACACCTCTGCCCTTTGTCTAGATTGAAGCAGACACGCAGACGCCAGTTTAGGCATCAAGGGAAACCGCTGGCCATGCCCAAGGAGCAAGCTGGTGCTACCGTGCAAAACTGCAGCCTATCAGTGCTCCAGCCAAGTCAACGGGTTCCGACCATCTCGAAAGCGTCGGTCAAGATGAGACGCCATTCGTGGTTCTCAGGGCTTGGCGAGCCGCTCTTTCGTCCATATTGTAGTTAATTCAGGGTCACTGGGCCATGGCCGATCGAATCGAACAGGATGTATCGTCGCAAAAAGCACTCGGCCGACCACAGCAGCCACACCCGCCGGGTCGAAGAGTCTCTGGATGCCTGCTGCCCGTTGGTAATTAATTGGTGATTATCTGCCAACGTGGCACGTGCTGGGCGAGGGATCTCTGATAAGGGCGGGCGATGCTCCATTTGGTGTAGCTTATGAAGTAGACCATACTCAGTAAATGAGGCCTCGAATAGAGTTTAGCAGAAGGGCCTGCAGGTTTCGCAGCGGTGAGGTCCGATATTGGGGCGAAGTCGGCCGGGATATTTGATGAAGGGGACCAGAGCGGAATGGGGGCCTGGGCTGGCCGGAAGACTGCCCATCAGCTGGCGAGGAAGTACAACGGAAGCACGAGATGCAGTCGTGTCATGCAAGACGTGCAGAGTCCAGCTGTGCAAGCATGTTTCTCAATGAGCGATGCGGCACATGTTGCTGAGGATTGAGAATTGCATCAGATACAGCTCATATCCCTCCATGTGACTGACGCTGCTTGTTTGCTGGCCCTAGCTGCTACACGCGATTTCATTCCAGGCTCGCGTTCAGCTTGTTGGCGCAGGGCGTTGCACAACGAAGGCAAATTGAAACGGTGTAACAAACAAGAGGCGACCTCGCCAACTGCTGTAGCGGGCGACTACTGAGGCGCAATCAGCGGCAGTCCCTAGTCTCAGACGGCTTGCTTTGTAGTTGTTGTGGAATGAGGGCTTCGCAACCAATAAAGATTTTATCGACTAGTTAGTCCACAGTCTGGTCTGGCAAACGTTTGCTTCATCAGCCGGACAGGGGTTGTTTGTCGATAGAGCACTCGGCGGAGGTAGGTGGATGAATTTGAGATTGTCTCCAGAGGTTCAAGAATAGCGCCGATGAAAAGCTTGACCGACCAGCCGGAATTGGCTTGGTATTATGAACTAATGGTGGGCGAGGAAGGTGAATTCCAGAGTGGGAGATTAACAGCGACCACGGACAGCAGCGTCTGCACGTGGTCGCACAAGGCCATCATCACTTATCCTCCGCTTCAATGGCACACACTGCTGGCAGTGAAGATGTGGCATTTCGATGACGCCGATGAAGGCGCCCAGCCGGGTGGTGTCGAAACCGAATGTTTGGAGCGTCGATTGTTGCTCCAAGCGAGCTGTCAACGCTTTCGAGGGGATGCGCAAGAGCCGCGCGGAAGTGGATGTTGTGTTATTAACAACACAGAATGGTTGCGTCAGCGGTTGAACTTGGCCGCGCAGGCATGCGTTTATCTTCTTTGCGCTGGCAGGCCAAGCAGCTTGATGTCACCGTGCCGTTCTACTCCCGTGTGGCTGCCGTTGGCGCTGTCGCTCGCCGAGACGTGTGGTCGGGAATCTCTTGTGGCAGATGGAGTACGACACAGCAGAGAGCCGTTTTCGTCGGCGTGGCTCAGGCGTATGAGGGCGCCGAGTTTTGACAAGTGACAAGTGTCGTGACGACCAGATTCTGGATGTCCAAAACTTGGAATCTCAGCCATCGACTGCAACTCTGGCGGCGGGTGGCAGACCGGGTGGATCAGAACAGCTCCCAGGCGCTCGGCAGGTCGAAACGAGAGGCAGCCAGGTCGAAGGGGAAGGGAAAAAAACAGTTTGGACTTGCAGGAAGCACCGCCCACAAACCGGCCAGAGATGAAGCTGCCCCGACTCGATGTATCTTGTGCGGAACTTACTATGGCGAGGTACTTAGTAGCCTCTGAAGGTGGTTTCCAGTTGTAGATATTGCAGCCAATGGAGCAACGCGTATGCAGCTTTCAGCAGACCCACCCATCCTCGACTGGCCAGCGATTCCCCATCGGCGGAGCGGTTCTCCACCAGATGGCCAGTGCCCTACCCTTTCCAGGCGCATCGACGCCAGGAGGTCGCCAGGGAGGCCACGCAGTAGGGGAGCTTCCTGCTTCCTGCTGTATTGCGTACCTACCTACCTTATACTATGTACCCCGTACCTACCTGTTCCTTCCATTTTCGAGTCGAATTGACGCTGCAAATCTGCGTCATACTGTTGTAGCTGTCCTGCGAGTCTGGAGCGTTCCATGTCTGCTGGCATCTCAACTTGGAACACACCACCTCGCGCCTTATCCCTTTTGACTCGACTGGCGCATGTCCGGCGACAGCATCGAAGCTGAAGTGTCCCTTTGACCTACTGTGGACGGCGTACAGAATGCTGAAGATGGGGCTCGTGGAGGGTCAGAGTCAGCTGTATCCATATCGTGAATGACAGGTCCAGCCAAGGCCAGGCCCAGTTCCCCAATTCGAAGATGCCGTTGGCCTCTCTCCTCTCCCATTGGCATGCTGAATAGGACCCTCGAAAAATTAAGAATAAGGGACTGCCAGGACCCCTCTTTGGCCCAAGTCATTCCGTCCTAAGCCTGTTCTCGCAAGTACAGACCAGTATTAGAGAGTCAGCAACCCTGACCACCACTCTACGAGCACACAGACGCAAACACTGGCCCATGCCATCTGATGAGTCCATCCACTGCCACGGGTCCTGCCACCGACTTTATTCAATCACCGCTAAATCGACGATCTCCAACGAATCACTTGTCCACTACCGTCGTAGTTCGTCGTCTTGTCCTCTTCCTTCATTGCGTGAAACTCGGTTGTCTTTGCAACGAAGGACGCGACAACACCACCAACCGGACGAATATCTCCATCGATAACCTGGCATTCTCGATTCTCCAACTTGCCCAGCAGTGAACAGTCACCATCACCTATCGAAAGGAGGCTAACCCACCCCTAGTGGCCCCCCGTGGCGTCACCTCCTTTCAGCGCCGCGAACACACTGAGACACTGGGAGACGCGCCCAATTTCCTTCGTCACGTCACTGTTTCTTCTTCGCCTACTCCGTGCTCACCTTGCCTTACCTCATCTACGTTGACCAACCTGACCTCACTTGGCTCTGCTCAATTTTGTCTAACCTCGTTCCGTTCGTTGCCTCGCATTTGCATTACACGCACCTCTGCACCGAGACTGGCTTGCAACGACACCACGCCTGTGCTCGCACCAGCACCAGCACCACGCAACTCGCGCCACGCTGCTCTTGTTCGAAGCCTGTGCGACTGATCGTCTGGGTCGCCTCTATTGGGAATCGTGCCATCTCACATCCTGGCTCAAACTCCCGGTTTTGAGACGCACATATCATCCCGCATCATCCCCTGCAATCCAAGCCCCTGTTTCCTGATCTCTTCTCTGCTTTTTTCACCCAACCATCCCAGGCCCAGCCGCAGCTGTCACCACGCGCCCTCTTCCCTGTTTAATACCCGACTTGGCCCCAGGGACCCCCACTACTTATTTCTCGTCCTCGACGACTCTATTTTTCCAAGCCATTGAGCACCTACAACACACATATCGACTCGAGGCAATCCCAATCAGCTTGCTGCCGACATGTCGTCCCTCGACAACCTAGAGGGCGGCCAGGAGAACCAGGGTGAGGCCCGAGGCGACACCTCTGGCAGCTCCATCTCCGGTCTCGTCTCGACGCTGGCCGTTTGCGCTCCCATCGCCGTCGTCTACCTCGTTATTTTCTTGATTTTGCGTCGCAGCCAACGACGATTCTATGCACCCCGTACCTATCTAGGTAGTCTTCGTGAAAAGTAGGTTGGCCCAACCCAGCGTTGACGGGAACCTGCTGACCTGTTGTAGTGAACGAACGCCTGGCCTAGATGGCGGTCTCTTCAGCTGGATTGGTGGCTTCTGGAAGATCCCCGACGTCTATGCTCTGAAGCACCAGTCCCTCGACTCCTACCTTTTCCTCCGCTTCCTACGCCTGTGCGCCTCCATCTGCTTGGTTGGTCTTATCTTGACATGGCCGATTCTCTTCCCGATCAATGCTACCGGCGGCGGCTCCGCCTCTCAGCTTGACGTCTTGTCTTACAGCAACGTCAACGTCGAGAATTCTTCTGGCAAAAACCGCCTGTACGCCCATGCCTTTCTCGGATGGATCTTTTATGGCTTCGTCATGTACCTCATCATGCGCGAGTGCATCTTCTACATCAACCTGCGCCAGGCCTTCCTCCTTTCCCCAACTTACGCCAAGCGCATTTCGTCGCGCACCGTCCTGTTCACCTCCGTACCCGAGCACTACCTCGACGAAGCCAGGTTCAAGAAGCTCTTTAGCGACTCTGTCAAGCGAGTTTGGATCACTGGCGACACCGAGAAGCTCGAGGAACTGGTTGAGGAGCGCGACAAGGTTGCCATGAAGTTGGAAAAGGCCCAGGTCAAACTCATCAAGCTGGCCAACGCTGCTCGGCTCAAGGCGCTCAAGAAAGGAGGCCCGGCAGCCGATGAAACTCCCACTGCGATGGATGCCGAGACCGCCGACGCTTCTGCCCGCTGGATTCCCCAGAAGAAGCGCCCGACGCACCGCCTCGGCCCTCTGGGTCTGGTCGGCAAGAAGGTCGATACCATCGAGTGGTGTCGCTCCGAGCTGCAGCGCCTCATTCCCGCCGTCGAAGCTGCCCAATCCGAGTACCGTTCAGGAAAGACCAAGAAGATCCCTGCCGTCTTCGTCGAGTTCTTCACCCAGTCTGACGCCCAGGCTGCTTACCAGGTCACCACTCACCACCAGGCTCTCCAGATGACCCCCAAGTTCATCGGCATCCAGCCCAAGGAGGTTATTTGGAAGTCTCTGCGCGTTCCTTGGTGGCAGAAGGTCATTCGTCGTTATGCTGTCATCGCCTTTATTACCGCTCTCATCATTTTCTGGGCCATCCCCGTCACCGTCGTTGGATTCATCGCCCAAGTCTCGACTCTCCAGACGATTCCGTTCCTTACCTGGCTGCAGCAGGTTCCTGGCTGGATCATGGGTGTCATTTCAGGACTCTTGCCTAGTGTTGCTCTGTCCATTTTGATGTCCTTGGTGCCTGTCATCATGCGTCTCTGTGCCAAATTGGCCGGAGAGCCTTCCGACTCTCGCGTCGAGCTCTTCACCCAGAACGCGTACTTTTGGTTCCAACTTATTCAGGTCTTTCTCATCACTACCGTCTCTCAGTCCGCCCTGGCCACGGTTCGACAAATTTCGGAAAACCCCGGCTCCATTTTCAGCACCCTCTCCGAGGCCTTGCCCAAATCTTCCAGCTTCTACATTAGCTACTTCATCGTCCAGGGAGTCACGCTGGCCGTCAACGTCTTGACTCAGGTTGTCGGGTTCGCCATCTTCGTGCTCATCCTCAAGTTCCTCAGCAACACACCACGAGCTTTGTATCAGAAGTGGGCTGCGCTGGCTGCCATTTCCTGGGGCAGCGTCCTGCCCGTGTACACCACGATTGCCGTCATCAGTAGGTTTTACTATGCCCTCACAAGCCTCGTGTACTGACTTTTTTAGGCATCACGTACGCTGTCGTCGCGCCCCTCATGCTGTTCTTTTCCACCCTCGGTATGGGCTTGTTCTATCTCGCCTACCGTTACAACATTCTCTTTGTCAGCGACACCAAGGTCGACACCAGGGGTCTCCTATACCCTCGTGCGTTGAAACAGCTCTTTGCCGGTGTTTACCTTGCCGAAATCTGCTTGATTGGTCTGTTTTCCGTCTCGGTCGCCATTGGACCGCTCGTCATCATGATCATCCTCTTCGTCTTCTCCATCCTGTTCCATCTCACCTTGAACAGCGTCTTGGACCCTCTGCTCTACACTTTGCCCAGATCCCTTCAGGTCGAAGAGGAGTCTTTCAACAACAACGTTGAGGACATTGACCGCAAAGACTCTGGAAGGGGCGGCTCGGAGGACCAAAATGGCGATTCGAGCAACGCCTTCAAGAAGTTCACCAACGTCAAGAAGTTCGCGCCCGGCGGCGAGGACAATATTGTGGAGAAGAAGGGCAACATTGTTTCTCGATTCCTCAAGCCCTGGATTTTTGCCGACTACCTCACACTCCGCCAATTGGTGCCTCATGACGAAACCCCCGTGGACGAGCTGTACCCGGGCGATATTCAGGACAATGCCTACTATCCCCCCGCCGTTTCCAGCTTGCCCCCGCTTCTCTGGATTCCTGAGGATGTCGCCGGTGTGTCCAAGTACGAGATCGCGCAGACCCACAAGATCATCCCGATCACAGACGAGGGCTGCCAGCTGGATGACAAGAACAAGCTGGTCTGGGACTCGGAGGGAGCGAGACCTCCCATCTGGGACGAGAAGATTTATTACTAGTCGAGTCGCGACATCGACACTGTACACCACCATTGATACCCGAGGAGTTTAAGCTTCCACATGATAGTAGTCTCACAAGACCGCATCTTCTATGTAGTTATAAAATGAGGACTAGATACGATTCGACCTCGTAAAAATGCTGTACAACCTGTTTGAGATGTGTTGTGTGACTGAAAATATACCTGTCAACTGGCTGTTTTGTCAGATGGTTGAACTAATATGCTGCAATCTGTCATTGCTGTCGTCAAATAGCACCGCTGCAGGGGATGGCAAGCGCTTGCACCTGAAGTCTTGTCCCAAAAAGGTAGGAACGCGAGCTGGTCGCCAAAACAAAAGGGAAAAGTTCGAGATGCGATTAATTATTCTTACCTGCTGCCAGTCGATTAATTATTCCCAACTACCAGTCCCAACTCGTTCTTTCCAAGTTTTGTCACGTGATATCCACATCCCCCCCTTCTTCCCAATCCACGCCTACCTACTGTCGTAGTCGACCCTCGAGGCGACCGCTGAACCGACTTTTGCTGTTGCGACCTGGAAATCTTCTCGGTTGCTTGAAAAGTTTCGCATTTGTGGCGGATGATTTTGACCCAATGGTCTACAGCAGTCAAGGCAGCCCAAAGTGCAGAGAAATTATTAATCACCACAAGGTTTTCATCGTCAAGCGCCTGGAGAGAAGGCGCACGTGCCAGCCAGAAGTCCAGGCGAAATGCTTACTACACCCACTCCACCCCAGCCTCCAGGCTTCTCCTCTTACCACCCCTCCACCCACGACACTGTTGGACGCGTTTCCCAGCCGCACGACAAAGGCCCGCGTCAGCAAGCAACTCCATCAAAATCATCACGCGGCCAACTTCAACGGCGTTCCGTCATCGAGCAGCAGTCGCCGACCGCGGAAACGCGACTTTTGTGTCTCTCTGCCTTCATCGACCGCGAAAAGAAAAGTGCTCCGGCGACGTCCAACATGGCTGAGGCTCTGCTGGGCCTGGCGCCCTCGTACAGCGACGCGCCGAGCAGCAGGTCTTCAATCATGAAGCCAGACGACCTCGCCGACCAGCTTCGCCGCACTCTCGAAACAAAGAAGTCACCAATGCGATGCGAGCATGTATCGCTCGCGCTTGACATACCTTCTAACATTGATTTCACGATTGCCGAGAGCGATGTGGACGGACAGGAGAATCTGGACCCAGCCCTAGGCGGCTTGCGCGCCGAGATCGTCGATGGCCAACCAACCAGGGTTGTGCGCGCATACGACACCATCATCAAGCAGCCAAACGACAACCCG
Organism: Colletotrichum trifolii; assembly: GCA_004367215.1. Classification (NCBI taxonomy): domain Eukaryota; kingdom Fungi; phylum Ascomycota; class Sordariomycetes; order Glomerellales; family Glomerellaceae; genus Colletotrichum; species Colletotrichum trifolii. Next base: position 59,051 of record RYZW01000126.1, on the reverse strand, counting down.
TCGACCCAACGCGCTGTAGCGAAACACATCGTCGGGCTCCTGGCAGCGGTCGATGAGAGCACCTGGGTCGTGAGAGAGGTCTCCCGCGGCTCCCATGGCTGGACGTTCACCTACATCTGCCAAGACTCCGTGGCCATGTGGAACAGGCAGAACGGGAAGAGCGCCGCCACCTCGCTCATCGGAGACTTCAGCCAGAAGGAGTTGGACCCTGTCACTACTGGTAAGAACACCCCCCGCACCATCGTTGACCAAAAGTCCACTAACAATACCAGCTCGCCCGGCTTTTGACTGTCGCGGCACTCTCACCGTCGCCTTTTCCAAGAACTCAAGAACCATCAACGTCAAGTACGAGCACACACCCATGCACAAGACAGTGGCGGAAATGATTGAGCACTTCCGCCCGCTCCCCCCGATACCCCCGCCAGCCCCCCTTATCCCAGCAGGCGGCAAGGGAAAGACGCCACGGAAGCGGAAGTCGGCTGTCAACGAGGACGGTACTCCGGTGGCGCCCAAGAGGAAGAGGAAGTCGGCGGTGAACGAGGACGGAACTCCTGTCGAGCCCAAGAAGAGGCGTAAGAGAAGCCCCGACGGAGACGGAACGGGCACACCCAAGAAAAGGCGGAAGAAGTCGGAGGCAAATCCCCACACTCTGCAAGCTCCCCCTGATGGGCAGGAAGCTGAAAGCAGCGGCCACGTGGGCACCCAGAGCAAGGCCGACGCGGCGGTCCAGAGCGGCATTCATTCGCAAGCGGTGCTTAACGTGCCCCCAGCTGAAGCCGCTAGGCGCCGTGAGGTGGCGATCAGGCTCCTCAGCGATAACGGAGTCGACCCGGAGACGCTGTCTTTGGAGCAGTTTGGCATCTTTGCCAACCAATCTCCAGAACTCCAGAAAGAGTCACTGGTCATGCTCATGAAGTACGGTGCAGAGAGGCTGCGTATCGTCCACCCCAGCGACGCGACCGCGTCGTCATCAGCCAGCGCCTCTCCCGCACCACCCTCAGCTGGAGCAGCAGCAGCTTCGGACCCCCCCGCGACCCTGGAAAACTCTGCGGCCGCAAACAAGAAGCGACCGAGGAAGTCCAAGGCCGCAGAGGAGGAAGAGCTCATCCCAGCCCCCGTCGGTACGCCCTTGAAGTATATCTCGCGAGGCTCGTGCATCTCATGCAGAATCAACAGGACAAAGGTGAGTTCAAAACATCACCATTGGGACTAAGCTGACGATGCCAGTGCAACCGTGTCAAGCCTACTTGTGACATGTGCGAGGAGGGTGACCTCCAATGCCAGTATCCTCTCGTTAAAAAGCAAGCGCCTAGGAAGTCCAATGTATCAATTGGAGCCGCCGAAGACGAAGCCGACGCAGAAGCCGACGACGAGCCGGAGCCGGAGCCGGAGCCGGAGCCGGAGGCTGAACCTGAACCGGAGGCTGAACCTGAACCGGAGGCTGAACCTGAACCGGAGGCTGAACCTGAACCGGAAGCCGAACCAGAGCCCGAGGATGAAGAGGAAGAGCAAGAGCCGGACGACATCGAGACGATTGACTACACGTCCAACATGCCCGTATCCAACATGCTCACGCCCGCTGTGGAAACGGCCAACCAGGACTACTTCAACTCTGCCCCGAGCGACCTCACGTACCCGCAGCCCTCCGCACACGACATTGCCATGTCTGCCGTTGGCTCATACCCCGACCCCGCGGCTACCGTTGACTACTCTGATCAGCATGCCGTGACGACGAGCTATGGACAACCAGCTCTCACAGAAACAGGCAGTTACCAAGGGGCTGTCAATACCAACTACAGCCAGCAGGCTGTCATGGACACGAACGGCGCAAGCTTGGGACAATCTGCGACTAAGAGTCCCCGAGCTGCCCGTGCCTCAGCATCCGGATCGCGTCACACTTTGCCCTCTGGGCAGCCACAGGCACCGAGCGAGAGCGCTGTGCCGCTTACCACGTACGCCCACAACTGGCAGGGCTCGTCTCCGCCGAAGGCGACAGAATCTGTTTCGCCGACGATGAACACCTTCCAGTCGCAGTCTAGGAAGTCCACGCAGACGCCTGCTCAAGATACGGCTGCTGCTCACCCCGCATACGATGCAGCACAGCAGTATGCCGCTCGCGCTGCCTTGCACCAGCACCAACAGCAGCAGCAGCAACGGCAACCTTCGCCTACACCGCAGATTGCTCAGACGGCGACACCGGCGCAAGTCTCGCCCTTCCAAGCGCCCGTCCAGACAGCTCGGGCTACGAGCCGAGCCGGGCAGCGAGCATCTACACGGACTCCGGTCAGCGAGCCGCGAACCACACCCTCGCATCACACCGTCCAGCCAGCTTCTCAGTCTGTGGACACTGGCACGTACGGCAACACCCAGTCGATGGGCGCTTACAACACCTCGTACAACAAATACTCCAACACGAACAGCGCAGCCGACACGAGGCTTGCCTACGAGCCATACACGGCGACGACGTCAGCGAGCACTACTTCGTACCCCTCGTATGACTCATACGAGAGGAACGCGGCACCCCAAAACACCATAGCATACACCCCAAGCGACAACTCTCGAGGTAACCAGTGGTCAAACTCTCCAAAGCGCAACACGTCGTACAACAATGCCGCCTCCCAGCCGGCAGCGTCATCCTACAGCCAGCCATCGTCGACTACACAACAGCAGACCGCCTCGTTGCAATCGTTCAACATGCGGGCTTCAGCGTCGGCCTCACAGAGCAGGTCTTCGTCGACCAAGTACAGCCAGCAGCAGGCACAGCAGGCACAGCAGCAACAGCAGCAACAGCAGCCGCAGCAGACCCAGCAGACCCAGCAGACTCAATCTTACGGGTCATACCCACCCCAGGCTCAGCCATCCCACCCTGAGCAACACAGCTGGTACGGCTTCGGATCGAACGCGCCGAGCTCGTTCACGTCAGGCGGCAACTCGGCAGGAGGTTACTCTGCTAGAAGCAGCACCACCGCTAACTACGGCACGGGCGCAAACAGCGCCAACCAGGCGTACCAGCAACAGCAGCACTCTGGCTCCCTTAACATGTCGAGCCACAACTACACTGGTGATAATGACATTTACGACTTGCTCAAGAACTCAATTCACGGTCGCTAGGAGGACCCCAGTGGAGAGTTGTTGGGCTCCTCGCAATGCCCAACACCGCTTTGAGGTACCCATTCGCAACGTCGTTGTAGATTGAATCGATTGTGGATGGATTGTACATGTCGACACACGAGCGTCTCCGAGGGTACGTCTCCGTCCGCGTCTGGACCTCTCGGGTAGCTAGACGCCAGTTTTCTCTCATGGAATGTTTATCTGTACCTTAATAACCGAGACAAATGGAAGCCGTACATGGAGGGCTGGCTTAGACGATTAATTGGTCTGTCGCGTCACTATGATGAGCAATGTGACGGTGGTCATTCTCGTGGAGTGAGCCAGACCGGTGACAGTACGCCTACGTATGCAGTTGTAACTGACTGACCAGCTTCAGAATATGCGGATTTCTGCGTAGGCCGGGTAGTTGATTCAAGTTCGCATATGCCCGACGTCGTGACCAGATTGAGGCTGAAGTGTCAGCGCCAGCCACCTGCTCCATCCCGGACGCTCTTTTGCAGTCTGCCTGCGACTCAGGAACACGGAACATGGCTGTGAAGATTGGAGCCCCATGAGTCGTGCACGGGGTCGGAAAGAGGATGGGGGGATGTTGCAACGGGGATTTTGAAAAGAGTTAGTACGGTTGTCATTCGATGCTGGCCTCGTTCTCGCAAACGCCCTTTACAACTAGACATGGTGGACATCACAAGCGGGCCTTGCTCCGAAATACCCATGATGGCTTCGCTCCGTTTTCTTTCCTGGGTGAAGCTCGAAGCCGAGGTTAGCATCTTGGATATCCTTGGCGGAGCGGCGGTAAAACGGTGCAGGGATTCTTCGACAGGTGGCTCCGGCCGCAAATGAAGGGCTTCTTGGCACGTGGACATGTGGTTGTTCGAGGAGTGACGGCTCGGCCGAGTTCATCGGGAGATGGAGAGAAAGAGAGAGGGGAGAATGTCTGGACGGGGGAATGATTCGCCTCAGGCCGGGCGGGCGGTCGGCCCCTCCTGGAAGGGAACGCCAAGGGTGGCCTGCCTCCGGTTGCAACGACCCAGGGGGGGACGAGCGAGCCCCGTAGGGCCAAGACCTTGTCGGAACACGGTCTCGCGGTGGGAGAAAGACTGCCTACAATGGGGTGGTGGGCAGAAGGTCCTCCTCGGAGACATTGGGGGAGGGGGTTCCATTGTTGGACTGGCATGCTTGAGAGGCGTGTTGAGCGCTGGAGTGATATCGAAAGGGTAGATGACCACCAGCCAAGAGTGGTTACGGGAGGCCAAGAAAGGTTGTGGTTTGACCAATTCACCTGGGATGATGCCGAAACCGGGTTGTTGGAGGTCGTTGGTGCGGTTGTAAGCATCGAGACGGCGGTTATCGAGCATGGCTGCAATCATTTACGTGCGGGTTCTGTCGACGTTGTGATTGAGTTTAGATCGGGAGGCGATCACTCTGGAAAGGATGGCCCAGGCGGGAAAATAGGGATCAAGGACGAGAGTTTCGGAAAGGGCTGAATTAATGAACAAGTCAATATCAAGAAATTAACATGTTTGTCATGCAGACTGGGGCAGTGTGACCGTGTCGGTATTTTGGCGATGTCGAATGAGCCGTGGTTCTTCCTCAAACCGGACAGAGCTAGATGACCAGCTCGATGAGTACACTGATAACAGAGGAGATCCGAATCTGGTAGAGTGATGTGTCAAAGTAACAACCATCTCTCCAGCGGCTGACAATCAGGAAGTGAGCGCTGCAGCCAGATATCTGGGCTCATATCTCAGTCGACGTTATACAAGTAAGGAATCTAAATATCCAGCAGTATTTGTACGGAGTATGCCCTTTCGAATGATAAGCACAGTAGTATAGTATAGAAAGGGAGTAACCCGGGTCCAAGAAGGAGGTTCACAAGGACCTTGAAAGGAAGCAGCAAACCGTGCTGCCAAGATCCAGTTGGCGCTTGGTGTCCGCTGCGGTGGTATCGTGGGAAGCTTGGCGGCAGGGTTGGGAGGATTACAGGTCGGCGGACGAGTTCTTCTTGCTCCTTTTTTTGCTTTTTTTTTTTTTTGTATTTGCTGTCAAGTCCACCTTAGATGAAGCTCAGTGTTTCAGCAAACTTGGCGCGGTCACGGTGCAGCCGTCGTTGGACAAGCTTCATCAAGTGCCACGCTGTCAACTCTGGTTTCCTTTTCTTTCTTCTTGCTTGGTGGCAATGTTCCAAGGCTGTGGGTGCGATTGCCATGCGGCATGACAGCGTCAAACACCGTCTGCCGGCAGCAAGTCTCATTTCCGGCGCAAAGATTTGGGATATTTCCGAGAACTAGAGAGTGGCCCCTTTGCGCCTTCATGTGCTCCATGTTGCTTCTTCTGCTATACCTTGGCTTGTGGAGTTGAAAGTATGGAGCCGGTTCAAGCAAGCTTCTTCTCACAGCTAAGGATTATTGCAGTGCATAGTATCCGTACCTGTGTGAGAAAAGGGGAGGAGGCCGCCGAAGAGCTTGATTGGATGGCTTTGAATTGGATGACTTCATTCCCGTGATGAGATGCGTGGGCAGTCTTCATGCGAGGGTTGGCACAGTCCCGATTCGGGACCGATGTCTACAATGGCTGGCAGAAGCCCGTGACTCTAGCCGTATGCGGGCGACTATCGTCGAATCCCGGAAGCTATGGCGATAAGTTTTGCGGGTTTGCACGGAGTACTATACCTTGGTATGTAGGAAAACTCGCCTTGTTGACCCGTTTCGGCCGCATGGGGCAGCGGAGGTGCAGACCTCTTCGGGAATAAGGGCCACAAGAGGGTGACTGCTGGGCAAATACCAAAGGCTCATGGCAAAGTCGTCTCATCGCAAAAGCCGGGGAATCCAATGCTTCAGGACCAGGTTTGCTGGACACCGGAGCCGGTGAGGTGGGTAGGTATCCCGCCATGTCCATGACTCCAAACACAGCAAGGCGACGGAGGTTGGCCTCAAGAGACCGTGCTCTCGGAGAGAAGCCGGATTGACAGACACAGCCTCGAAAACGGAGACTGTGGGTTGGGTGCGGGAGATAGTCTCCCCCATCCCTGGCGTGAACAGGAGAATCGTAGGAGTGGCAAAGGGCTGGGCACGTGGAAGCAAACTGACGGGAAAGGAGGTTCAGGGGTCATGATACGAATGGCAGACGCCAAAAGCTGTCAAAAGTTCAGATGACAGCTACAGATCACAACTGATCAAAGCATGGGTCGCTGATAAGGTTACTCGCAGTATCCGTACAGTTGTCGGAGCCATAGGAGGCATCCGACAGGCATCCGAAGACATCCTTGTCGTCGTGAGGGTCTCGGTCGCGGTGGGGCCGATGAGTCCGCGATGGTCGACATCAACAAACGGCTCTTTCAGTTCTTTTCCCACCATCTCGATATCAAGCATCGAGAGAAAGAAAAAGCCATCCAAAGGGGGGGCGGGGCACGTCTCCTTGAATTCGCTCGGTCGAGTCTTTGGTCAAATCGGTTCTTGGCATTAATCAACCTCCAGCACCGATCAAGGTTGTTAGCTGCGGCATCCATGGTCCATCCTCTTCCCCCTCTAGAGTCTTGGCAACTCCGCCTTGCGGCTCCCACGGTGTCATGTCTCGGGAGTGGAAGTATTCCAGGCCTGACGATGAGGACTGAGCTGTCAGCCCGTCGCAGCGTCTCCCTGCTGGGCAAACCTCGTGGCCGGGTTCCTGTGGGCAATACCACATAGCTTAATCTCTTCTCAGTCCGGCCTGGACTCTCCGATTGGACCGCTTCATACCGGTCGACAGACTGTCACCCTGCCAAGTAAACATTCTCACATTCTCAGATATTTCGGGAAGCTGCTAATTATCCTACTGCTGCCTCTTACGGTCTTGAGTGTCTATGAGAGAGCTTGTGTGTTGTGGTGGTGGTGGTGGTGGCAGACGCTCGCTTCCCGTGCCTCTTGTCCGCATGCTGCTGTGTTCCTGCGTATACCAAGGGTTTCATCATCCACTGTCCCTTGCATGCGATTCTGTGATTAGACTGCTGAGACTGTATGTATTCCAGGAACCCGACAGCAGGTCACCATCCTACGCCAACGCCGGCACGCGGAGCAAATCTCCAGATGTCTCCATCGACAACACGCAAAAGAAGAAATCATGCAGGAATCTCCCGAGCCCGCATTTATCACATCCACCAATTACCTACCGATCCGTGAAGACACCCGGTCGAGGCCCACTGTTGACAGCACCATCGCGGCCGATGCTTGGTAGCTACCTTGGCCGTAAGGATTCTGGCTCAGTTGGCGAGCTTCCAGGAGCAAGATGCCAACCTAGTGTTGTCTTCCTCGTGAACAGGGACTGGTTCTCCCTTCAAAACCGCGTATATAAGTTCTCTCTGCCGCGCTTCCGTCTTGGAACTCTTCTGCTCCTCACCACACTCTTTCAACCTTGAACCAACTACTTTTTTCATTCCTTCTTCGGTTACGTGTGTTAGTTATCCTTCAAGATGCAGTTCTTCAAGTTCGGCCTGGTGCCTCTGTTGGCCGCTGTCCCCGCCCTTGCCTGCAACGGCTACGCCGGCGGCGTCCCCAAGGCCACCGGCACCGTCTCGTCCAAGTCGTACATTGAGATCAAGTCGGGCCAGGTCTACGACGGAAAGTGGCAGCGCTTCGACCGCGGCTCCGGCGCCTGCGGCGGCCAGTCCGAGGGTGGTGAGTTATGATTTCTGCCTCTAACCCTCTCGCCAGCGTGATGAAGACACACACAAAGGCCATTGCCAGGCAAGAAACACGGTACTGACACAAAAGAAAACAGACTACAAGGACTCCGTCTTCTACATCCAGGCCGGCGGCACCCTGAAGAACGCCATCATCGGCAAGAACCAGGCCGAGGGCGTCCACTGCAACGGCCACTGCACCCTCGAGTTCGTCTGGTTCGAGGACGTCTGCGAGGACGCAATCTCCATCAAGAACGACAAGGCCGGCACCCAGACGTGGATCATCGGCGGCGGCGCCTACCACGCCTCCGACAAGGTCATCCAGCACAACGGCTGCGGCACCGTCAACGTCATCAACTACTACGTCGAGGACTACGGCAAGCTCTACCGCTCGTGCGGCAACTGCAAGACGCAGTGCAAGCGCAACATTTACCTGGTACGCAGGAAGAACTCCCATTCCCTCTCTATCTATCTATCTATCTATCTATCTATCTCTCTCTCTCTCTCTCTCTCTCTTTCTCTCTCTCTATCCTGGGCCCGCCTGTGATGCTGACACACACGTCTTGTAGGAGGGCGTTACCGCCAAGAACGGCGGCGAGCTCGCGGGCATCAACTCCAACTACAAGGACACGGCCACGCTCAAGAACGTCTGCTCCGACGCCAAGACCAAGTGCCAGATGTACTCTGGCTGCGCTGGCGGCTGCGAGCCCAAGAAGTCTGGCGTCTGCTCCGGCTAAGCGTCTGCGGTTCTTTGCGAACACCGCGTCTCTGACTGTGACGACACGTCTTTGGGCCGTTGCAGTGACGGCCAGGTGGGCAGGATCTAGCAAGATCGTTGCATTTTGAGGTTATATGTAGACTTTTGACTCGGGCCAGCCTGGGGCTTTTCATATTCTTTCTTGTACATACACATCAACATAACCACGTAAATACTACACTTTCGAGCAGTGTTGTTTCCATGGAACCTATACGATATGTTTCGAGTCATCTGTTCGCAAGGTCGAGAATGAAAATTGCAGGGAAGAAGGCCTATCGACAACACTGACCTCGAAGCATTCCATTTAGCATAAATCACTTCGGCGATGACCTGGATAATAACTAAGATGTGGAATGCCAGCAATAGCAGCTATGGTGATATGAAGCGGTGGAACCACCCACAAGATGATTTAAGGCGAAGATTGACAGTTTTGAAGTATCTTCTTTCCTGAAGATGGAAAGAAAACCGCCAAGCTGAATGATGGTCTTCTGTTACTTCTCCTCAAGCTAAAACTCAGAGCTTGATACCCCTTTGTCTGGCCAAAGCCTCATTCGAAAGCCTGGGGTTGATAGCTGGAACAGAAACAGCGAAAGTAAGACGCGAACCTGCCATTCCTTCAAAGAACGAGGTCAGTTAATATACCTGAAAGATGGGTGGAGATGCCCTAGTGTGGCGACCTCATCCGCAGCCCTCTCCAAGCGATAATCACGACTGCCCTGCCCGCGCTTCTTGTTCTCCCACTTCTGATACGCCACAAGACCCAACGACGCGACAATGACAGAGGCAGCCGTGGCGGTGTTCAAGCTGTTGCCGATCCGATAGCCAGTTTTGGCGTCGGTGTTGATGTAGCTCCAGGTCGCCACGATGGATCCTGCACACGAGCGTCAGCCAAGAAATACCACCAAGAGTTTGTTTGCCGAGAACCGCCTACCAATGTTTGCCAGACCCGAAACGGCACCGTTCGACACGTTGCGAACGGTATCGGGCGCGGCGTTGGCCAGCGTCCAGCTCAGAACCAACGTCCCGAAACTGTACCCGCCCGCCGTGTTGAGGAAGATGGCGGCGTACCGCGCCTGCGCGTCGGTCGAGGCCAGCCAGATGGAGTACCCGACGACGTTGAGCCCCGCGCAGCACGCGATGGCGACGCCGTGCCGGCGCGTCTTCATCGTGACGTACGACACGCCCAGACCAAAGACCATGCCGACAATGGGCGGCGGCACGGACAGCAGCTGGATGCCCACGGTGGAGCGGTCCGGGTAGTTGAGCCGGAGAATGGTGACGGTGAAGATGGACAGGCCCTGCACCGTGATCTGGTCGCACGTGTAGATCCACGCGCCGACGAGCACGTTGACGTTGAGCAGGCCGCGCCTGACGAGGCCGCACGTGACGCGCTCCTTGTGCTCGCGGATGGCGGGCTGGTCGCGGAACAACCGCGCCATGGCGAGGGCGCGCTCCGGCTCGGTGAAGATGCGCGTCCGCGAGGGGTCCGCCGGGAAGAGGTACAGCGAGACGACGCCGACGCCGACGGTGACGACGCCCTCGACGAGGAAGATGACGCGCCAGGACGCGACGGAGCCGACGCGGCCCAGGGACAGCAGGCCCGAGGCCAGCAGGCCGCCAAAGGCGCCGGCCAGGCCCGCGGCGCCCAGCATGAAGAGCGACACGCGCAGGGTGACCTCGCCGCGGCGGTAGTAGCGCGAGACGACGTAGCTCAGGCCGGGGAACTGGAAGGACTCGGCGAGGCCGAGGAGGAGGCGGACGGCGTAGAAGCTGCCCTCGTTGCGGATGAAGGCGGTGCCGAGCGTCACGAGGCCGAACAGGATGCAGCTGACGGGCAGCACGACGTTGCCGAGCCTCTTGACGATGAGCGCGGCCGGGATGTCGGCGAAGAAGTAGATGCCGTAGTACAGGCACGCGCCAATGTTGAAGCCGTAGGTGCCCAGGCCGAGGTCGGCCTCCATGCCCGCCACCTTGGCGTTGCCCAGGTTCGTGCGGTCGAGGAACGTGAAGAAGTACTGCCGGAGGGTTTTTAGTGTTTATGAATCTGGGAGAAAGGGACTCTGTTCATAAAACGCACCATGAGGAAAATCATGGGCAGGACTCTCAGATCCTGCTTGCGCCGGAGTTTGGCTTCGACGACGGGGTCGATGATGTAGTTGTGAGCTGCCTCTGCGTCGACCCCTTGTGGTTGCGCCACGGCCGACACGAGGTCGGCCGGGTTTGTCTTCTCATTTTGAGAGACCGTGTCGGACATTGTAAAGGTTTGTGATGTTAGCGGCCTCTGTGCAGGTGAAGCACCCAGGCATTGATCAGTTCGAAAGCCGATGGCTATTTAACATGTGAGATTTCTCCTACTCCCCGGCATCGCCAAGCCATCCGGGGTCGAGATGCAGTCGCCAGATAAGACATGGCCAATGAGCGACGCTGCCACTATTGCCCAGCTTCTTCCCAACGCTTCCACCCCGTTGGCTTAACCGAAGATTTTGATCGCTGGGGAACAAAGCGTGCGATTTGGACCTGGTGTTGAGTTTCGCAGCCCCGTGGACAAGATAAGATGGCATCTGGGGTGGCGGTTATCCAACCAACTGGAGCCCAGGAGTGTTCGGCCCGCGATCCATCAGACGCAGTGCTATATCCGAGATATGCGGCTGTAGCCTCGATAGCTTCAATGGTCAGATGGCATCTAGACCATTGTACTGGAGACAAGAAATCGATTACCAGTGAGGGATCAGTTCAAGGTGAGTAGCCCAGCAAGATGGTTAACCAAGGTGATATCAGCCATTCGCCTTCAATAACAATGTCGCTTTATTTTCTTCCAAAAATCCTACATGCAGTTGTTCCCCGTCGGGCTCCGTGTACTGACGCCAATCCACTCTTCATCATCATCGCCCGCGGGCGTCATAATCTGGCCCGCGTGATATCACTGAGTCTCCGCTGAGAGGGCGGGCTCAGGATCCGTATTTGTCAATCAACCGTCTTTTGCCTGCAGAAGCACGACGACTTGATCGGCACGTCTGCCACCGCCAGAGCCATGTTCAACTGCGGCTTCAGGATCTTGGCCTCGGCCGTCCGCCCCAGCTTCACGAGACACTCGTAGAACCCGTGCAGCGCCCAGACGTTGTTCGGGTGCCGCAGGGCTCGGGGGAGTGTCTCGTCGATTCCCAAATCTGCGCTGTAGACAGCCGCGGCCTCGGCAACGTGTCCCTGTTCGAGAAGCAATGCACCGAGTGCGTGGCGCGTCGGTTGCATCCAGCCCCACGGCTCGTCGTAAGGGAGGGCATCGTCCCTCTCGACAGACGTCCGCAGGTGAGCGAATGCCGTCTTGTAGTCGCCCTTTCTGTACGCGAGCTCGCCGTCGAGCATGGCCTCGGCGATCATGAGCGTCTCCCTGCAGGGGTTGTTGAATACTATCCGGGACGGGGGAACGCGCTTCACGGCTTCGAGGAACAGGAGCCTTTCTTGCTCGGCCTCTGGTACCCTCCCCGTTGCCGCGAGAGCGACTCCCTTGGCGTAGTGCGTCATCGCCGTTGTTGTGCAGTAGAGCTGCGCGTCGTTGGGAAGCTTCAACGCGAGAATGTCTTTCCATCGACCAAAACGGATGAGAGCATGCATTCGCATGCCCAAAAAGCCCTCGAGCCAGTCCGCCATGGGCGGCGACTTGACGCGCAGCAGGTCCTCCGAGATGGTGGCCTCGAGCTCGTTGATTGTCTGGATCGCAACCTGGGACTGCCCGCACAGCATTGACGCGTAGAGTCTGAAGTGAAAGTCGTGCGATCGGTACAGGGTGTAGAAGTTGAGGGGTCCCTCGTTGGCAAGGAACTTGGAGTCGGCGCGAATGGCATCCGAGTTGGACGCGATCGCGCGGCGGTATTGCCCGCAGAGGATATCCAGGTGAGTTGGCATGTGCTCCAGGTGGCCAGCGTCCGGCACCAGTCCGCGCAGGTTGTCTGCGATGGTGAGCGCTGCTTCGGGGGTTGGCGACATCTCCATGAGATGGATGTAGAGATGCAGAAGGCCGGGATGTCCAAGAGAGCCCTCGAGCTTAAAGGTGCGGTCCATGACATCCTTGATCTCGAGCGTCCTGGCCCCGCGGGTCGGCTTCCCCGTTTTGTAGTCCCACAGCTTCCACGGTGTGACGTTCATCGTGGCGTCTGTCCAGAGTGCGACCACGTCCAAGTCGCTGGGATACGCCTTCAGCACCGAGTCCATCGCCCGAGCGTAGTCCTGGTTCCATTGCGAACAGTCGTCAGCGGGTATGGGCTGCGGATATCGACAGAGAAGAGCGTTGATGAGGCCGATTTCGACGTTTGACGCCTTGGAGGAGTGCTCTCTAGCCTGCATGATGATGTTGTGAGCCCGCCTCGTCGTCGTTGCGAGATCCTCTCTATCGAAAACCTTCCACGGCTTGTTGTAGTTGGGTCCTAGGACGAAAGCCAGTCCCCAGTAGGCCATCGCACACGAGGAGTCGTAGCTGATGGCCTTCTCGAAGCACCTGGCCGACTCCTCGTGGTTGAAGGCATACGCCCACGTCAGGCCGCGGTTGAACCACAGCTGAGCATCCTTACTGGTAGTGGTGACGGGACGATGAAAGCTGCCGAGGTTGTAATACGGCGAGACCACCGCGGATGAAGTGCCCTTGCCTCTCATGTTGGAGATACTTGGCGCTACCGTTGGATGAGGTTGATCTTCAAAGATGGTGGGCGGCCGGGATCGTTGTTGGGGAAGAATGCCAGGGCGCGTCATTGGCCGAGACAACGCAAGTCAATGATGTATTGGCTCTGGCCGAAGTCGACATCGGACTATCTTTTCGCCGTTTCCCCTCACCCAGGTTGTCCTTGAGGAACACAAACGTTACCTGGGACAGCAGTGAAACATGGTTGTCCATGCCATCGGTCGTGCACTGTCCTTTATAGTATGTTTGGCCTTCACGAATAATACTCATCACCGGAAGTTGAGCCAGACAATCTGTCCATGCGTGCTGGCTTTGATCGGATCAACAAGGGCCGGACATTCCCGGAGACCGGCGAGATTAGTGGGGCCTGTTCTCCGGAGCGGGGCCGGCCGAAAAGACATCCGTTGGCCGAGACTGAGCCGTAAGACCGCGGTAGTCATCACACTGACCCCATTTTCGTGGTAAGATACCACGAGTATAGCCTGGATGTGGCGTTTCTTTGGTGTGGAAGTAGAACGATGTGATTTACGATCGGCTCTGTGGGCTGGACAGTCAGTTTGGTCAGCGATCCATGAAGCTAGTTGGAACTTGCTCACAAATCGGAGGACGCTCATCAAACTACCTTCACGAGCTCTGGTTTAGACTTTTTCAAGAGCAACGAGACGATGAGTTTCTCCGGGCAGTGAAAGACGAGTTCGCCACAGTGTTGCTTCATCGTATGCGGCCTTCTCAAAGTAGTCGACTGAAGATTTCGGGGTCTTGATTACTGCTCAAGGGTTGCGCTGACGCTGTCCCCACCGTGGGCTGGGGGAAAGCCGGTGATTCGGGAGTAAGCCGAAGCCTACGCCCTCTACGAATAATTACACAGTTTATCGTCGTAACCATGTTGATCTTTTACCAGAAATTTTGGAAAAGTGTTCTGACTGGAGGAAGTGCGCCGGGGGGCCACTTTTGCCAGCTTTGATTCCAACACCTAGCCTGCTCCAGTCTCCAGACGTCCCGCAACGGGATGACCTGTCTGCGGCATCTATAAGCGGCTCCGCTGTTGCACCCGCAACCCCAGACTTCGCCAACATAAGCCTTTGATCAACGGAGAAAATGGGCCGCGGCTAGCACCCGATATTGCGTGGCCTCCACCGTCTCCGCTCGAGTTGCCCAGATGACTTGGCGCGGGGAAGCTCAAAGCTTGATCTCCGTCTAAGCAGATACGAAGCTTCAGGCAGTGGGAGTCGCCATTCCACGAGTTCTCGGCCTGACGGAATGACGGTCAAGCTCACTACCTAGTAGTTGAGTTGCTGACACCGACCTTTTCAACTGATGGATGACGCCTGGTCAGTGCCCAACCAAATCACCGGCTCGACTGACGATCCAAGAGACACAACGCTGTTTGAAGCAATTGCTTCCGCTTATAGCCACCGCTGTGACGTGCTTCAGAGTAAAGCTCCACAGCTGTCGAGCTCTGGATCTCACGGCTTTATCCCGATCAGTCGTCAAGGCGATGGGGCCTATCGGCTTACAGTCACGCATCTCTTAACGCCCTGCCGGTGACATTAGATAGTGAACTCGATGGCAATTAATCCGCCGAGAGTATTTCTAGTTGTCGTATAAAGGCCTGAGTATTTAGCATGTTCATGTCGACGTTGAGCATGACCCGGAGCGTCATCGAAGCCTTTCTGTGGACACCATCAGACTTCATTGTTCTACTTTCAATTTCGGGTCTTTCTAGACTGGAACTTCCCATAATGTCTATCTTGACACCAAAAGACAACAGAGCTCCCAACATCGATTGGACGACGTCTTCTCCCACCGCAGACGAAGATGGCGCCTCGATTCAGCTCAAAGAGACACAGGAGCCGAACCGTATAGCGGAGGCACAAGCGATGAGCGAGGAAGAGATTGCAGACATTGAGAAGAAGTTGAAGAGGAAGCTTGATGCCCGTCTGTTGGGTCATCTTCATTCTCAACTATCTTGACAGAGTAAGCTTTGACCGAGATCATACATGTCAGGCCACGGAAGAGAGGGGGGGCACCGGGGGGGCACCGGAGCCCCTGCATGCTAGCCTCGGCTACCAGAACAATAGATATTCCGGTAGCACGAGGCTTAAATACAGGTGTGGAGCCGCAGCCAAGTAAGGGGAAAAGCAAGTTCGAATAGTTATATAATATAGTATATACCTATTAAGAGATCCTATTACTTAGTATAAACCTAGCCTAATATATTTAAACTTCTACTTACCTTTAAATATACTAACTAGTAAGATTATAATAGTATTATATTAGAAACCTACTACCTAAGCAACTTAGGAGGCTAGACTTAACTTAATAGGAGAACTAACTCCTATAATAACTAGTAGTAATATTAATAACCTAGAGGAACTACTACCCCCCTAGAATAATAATAATTTTTCTAAAACTAACTTAAACTAATTAATTAAGGAAGAAATAAAGAAGTTAAGGAAAAAGTAGAAGTTAGAAAAGTTAGTAGTATTAAAGAGGGGAGATAATCTAGACTAAAAGAGTACTAAAAAGTTAACTACTCCTATACTAGACCTTAAGAGAAGAAGAAGAGACTTTTTAGTTAAATAGCTAGCCCCTATTAAATACTAGGGGGGTAACTAGTTAAACCTTAATAATTTCTTATTTAAACTAAAAAGACAATTTACTATAATAGAAGATAACTTTACTACAAATAAAAATAAAGTCTAGTATATAGGCTTATACCTAGAAAGTATTATAACTTATTAGTAGATTAAATATATTACTATTATATATAATAGTAAAATAGAGTAGGTTACCTAAGTAGTAATAGAAGAGTAGTTAAAGTCTTCTATAGATGATAATAATACTTAGGTTATTATAATAATAGTTGAATTAAATATAATTTACTAAAAAGCTAGCTAGTCTTACTAGTAATTTATTAATATATACAAAATTATTAAAGTAGAGTACCCTAATACTTAGCTAGAGAGAACCCGAATTATTAATATTATTAACTACTTATTACCTAAATTAAAATATATAATTATAACTAGGGACCTATTAATTATATATTAGGAACTAAACTATATAGCTAAATAGGTAAAAATAGTTAAATAATCTTTAAATAAGTCTATTATAATAAAACCTACCTTTAAGACCTTAGAGTAGAAAAGCTATATATTACTAATTATATAAATAGTTATCCTAACTTAAGAGATAACTAGAAAAAACTAGTTAAAAGAACTATCCTTTATAATTATTCTTTTACTAGAAATTAAAACAGAAAAAACCCCGTAACCTCAAACTACTACCCCTTAGGGGTTACCTAAATACTATAATTACAGAAAAATAAACTATATATCTTACTAGTATAGCGAGGATATTTACTACTTCTATAAAAAACCTAAATATACTAGAAGAAGCTATACTACTATAATAACAAGAGCTAATAGTATTTATATCCTATAGGATCTAGGGCTTTACTAGTATTTCAAGGCTAAAGTATTAGTCTATATAGGGAGAAGTTAGAAAAAGAGAAAAGTACTTATTAACCTAGGGGTTAATAAGAATATCCTAAGCTAGAAGATATTATATAATACTAAACTTAGTAAAATTAACTTAAAGCTAAATATATCAGGTTTCTAGGGAAAAGTAATACTTAAATATAGAATATAGATTATAGTTATAAAGATTATAAATAACCTTAGTATAATACAGATAAAATCTTATATATTCCAAATAAGTAATATTAATAAATATAATATAATCCTAGGGATCCCCTAAAGGAAAGAAACTAGGCTTAACCTTAAATAGAAAACTCTAGGTTAGACCTATCTTTTAGCTATTACTAACTTTAAACTAATATATAAAACTAGGATAATTAATAAAGCTAAGAAATAATCTAAGTATATATTAGTAATCTTAGCTATATTAATATTAATAAAGGGGGAGTAGCAGGCTACCTAACAATAACCTAGATAAGATCTAAATAAAAAAAAAGAAAATATCAACTAATTACTACCAGAATACTAAAAGTAAGCTTATATTTTCAACGTGAAGAAAACTAGTATCCCTATAGAAAAAAATACTTATATATATACTATAGAACTAGAAAAAAGTAAAAAGCCCCTATAAAACTCTATCTACCCTTTTATAGAAAAAGAATTAGAAGAATTATAATAATATCTTATATTAGCTCTAGAGAAAAGGTAGATTAGAGTATTAAAAAACCTTACTAAAACATTAATCCTATTTATCCCTAAGAAAAAGAATAAGTTAAAGTTATATATAAACTATAAAAAGCTAAATAATATTACTATTAAAAACCGCATACTACTCCTACTTATTAGCGAGATTTTA
Organism: Colletotrichum trifolii; assembly: GCA_004367215.1. Lineage (NCBI taxonomy): Eukaryota > Fungi > Ascomycota > Sordariomycetes > Glomerellales > Glomerellaceae > Colletotrichum > Colletotrichum trifolii. Next base: position 41,519 of record RYZW01000126.1, on the reverse strand, counting down.
GATTATCTAAGAAGAACCTTGTAGTTTACTAAACTAAATCTAAAAGATATATACTACCAGATACATATATAGCTAGGAGATAAATAGAAGACAGTATTTCAAATATAGTATAGGTATTTTAAATATCGCATAATACTATTCAGACTAGTAAATACCCCAGTAACCTTCCAAGCATATATCAATAACGCCCTAGTAAGCCTCGTAGATATTATATATATCATTTATTTAGACGACATTCTCATATTCACCAAAACCAAAAAAGATTATATAGAAGTAGTAAAAGAAATACTTAGCTAGTTATTAATAGTAAAACTATATACTAACCTAGAGAAATATAAATTTCATATATAAATAATTAAATATTTAGGTTTTGTCGTTTCTCCTAAAAGTATTACTATAGAAAAAGAGAAGATATCAGCAATTAAGGAATAACTATTACCCACTAGTATTAGAGAGATTTAGATCTTCCTAGGGTTCACAGAATTCTACAGGAGATTTATTCAGAACTATTCTAAAGTATATACTAGGCTTACTAATCAGCTAATTAAGTAGGTAAAAGGGGAAGATATAATAACCCCCAAAGCAATCGAAACCTTTAAAGATCTATAAAATAGATTTACTCAAATACTAATCTTACAATACTTTAACCTAGCTCTTCTAATCTATATAGAAATAGATACTTCTAACTTTACTATAGGAATAATAATTACCTAGCTAGAAGAAAAATAGTAACGACTACTAGCTTACTTTTTAAAGAAGTTAAAAAAAGCGGAATTAAAATATAGTATACTAGAAACTAAGCTACTAGCTATTCACGAAATAATACTTATATAGAAATACTACTTCCTATACTTATAACACAAAATCACCTTTATTACCAATCATCTAAACTACTAGTACCTAGCAACTAAGCCCTAGCTTAACAACTAGTAAGTAAAACTCTTTTAAGATATATTATTATTTAATTATATTATCAACTACTAGCTAAAGAAATAAAACCTAGCAGATAATTTATCGAGATAGCTAGATTATTAACCTATAGAAGGAAAAACCTAAGGAGCTAGGAGTATTTTTCTAGAAGACTTCCTATACCGATTCCTAGATAAAATAGTAGTAGTATCCCTCTAAGGCTAAAAGCTACAGGTAAACCTAGAAAATATTATTCTAGAGAAACTATAAAGGATATTAGAAAAAGAAATCCGTGAAGCATAGAAGGAAGCTACTACTAAGGGAAGAGAAAGGTTATACTAGAGAAATAATAGTTAGTCTATCAACAAAAAAAGAAAAATAAGATTCCAAGGTAAACTAGTTATCCCAGATAGATATTAACTTCAAATCAACTTACTAATAATATTCCACAACAAGCCCCTAGGAAACTACCTAAGTATTACTAAGACGCTTAAGAGGTTAAGCTAAATATACTAGTAGAAGTTAATAAAGAAAGATATTAAAGAATACGTATTATAATACGCGATATACTAGTAATTAAAACCTCGACACTACCTCCTATATAACAAGTTAGTACTTCTACTAGTACCTACTAGCCTATAATAATACATTAATATAGACTTTATTACTAAATTACCTAAGTTAATTAGATTTTCAAAGAAAACCTATAATAGTATACTAGTAGTAGTAGATTAATTCACAAAGTATATATTCTACCTACTAATAAAAGAGTCCCTAATAGTAAATAAGCTAGTAACCCTACTAGTAAATAATATACTCCTCAAGTATAGAGTTCCTTAGACTATTATATCCAATAGAAGTTCGCTATTTATAAGCAGGTTTTAGGTACTAGTTACCTACTTGCTAGCTATTAAGAGGAAGCTAAGTATAGCTTATTATCCGCAAACTAATAGTTAAATAGAATAGTAAAACTAAAATATAAAGCATTTCCTAAAAGTAGTAGTTAACTTTAACTAAAATAATTAAGTAAAATAGTTACTTATAGCCGAATTCGTTTATAATACCTTAATCTATAATACTATTAGGGTTATACTAGCAGATACCTTAATAAGTTACTTACTAAGGGGATTTCATAATAGCTCTCCTGAAAACGCGAAACTTAGAGCTATTCCAATAGTAGAGGAGAAAGTAAGATACCTCTAATCATATCAATAGTAACTAAAAGCTTTATTAGAAAAAGTAAATAAAAATTATATAAAGTAGTATAATAAAAGAAGAAAGTAATTAGACCTCAAAGTTAACGATTATATATTACTATCTACGAAAAACATTCAGTAAAAGTAACTAGCTAAAAAGTTATCTAATAAATACTTAAAACTATTCAGAATAGTATAGGTAGTTAATAGGGATTAAGTATTTAAGCTTAATTTAAATAAGAAGTATAGGATTTATAATATTTTCTCCCTATCATAATTAGAAAAATATAAAAACAATCCGCTAAAGTTTAAGTAATCCCTATTAAAAACCTAAGAAATAATATTTATAAAATTAATTATATAGTAGATTATAAAAAACTATAGAGAAACTATTAATATTTAGTTAAATAGAAAGGGTATAGAATAAAAGAAAATTCATAAAAACTTTAGTAAAATATATTATTAGAGTTAAGGTTAGAATATAAAGAAAGTCTCCTAAGTATTACTAGCAGATTATAAAAAAAATAATAAGTATAAGTTATTAGTAATATAAGCTAGAAAGTTTATATTAACCTGAAAACTAAATGAAAAAAAAAAACACGATAAGAAAGATAGTAATTTATCCCTAAAAGGACTACGGGGTATTAGGGGGGGAGTAAAGGGGAACTAGGGAAGTATCGGATTATTCGTTATTATTATTATCACTATTATTACCCTCGTCATTACCTTTATTATTATTATCGCCCTCCTTATTAACCTCAAGGGTTAAGGAATAAGAATTAAGAATATCTATATACTAAGAAGATATTATTAGTAAGAGGGGAATACTAGAGGGGTATTAGAAAGGTAAAAGGGTACTTATAATATAGGAATAAATCAATAACTACTCTAAAAAAGTAGTAGAGAAACCTATAATAGTATAGGTCTATACTTTAATAGTATAGGTATAATCCTCCTACGTTTACTAGAAAGTAGTAGTTACCTGTAAACCCTACTCTAGGAACTAGTTATAGCGCGAAATAGTAGTAGCTATAGCCTTAGTAGCTACGAATTAGTACTCGCAAGCTATCTACTCAGCTTCCTTATCCTTAGCCTTATATTTAATATTAGACTTATTAGTATAAGAAGCTTTAGCCTAGAAAGCTTTCCTAGTTATAGTCTAAACTTTCTTAAAATCCTCCTATAATAATAATTAATAGGGGGGTACTAGGGGATATAGGTAGTATATATACTTTATAGTTATAAGAATAGTTTATAAGAAAAAAGATAAGGGTATACTAGAATATACTTTTTACTATATATAGTAACGTAATAATAATACTTATTACTAATATTTAAAATAATTAGTAGAAATAGGAAAAAAGAAATAGTAGAATATATTAGTAGTCTTACTATAAATAAGGAGTAGTAAAGTAATACTAGAAGGCTTCTAAGCTACTATAAAATAGAGATAGTAGTAATAGGGGACTAGGTATTTAGTACTATTATTATCGTTATCACTATTATTTACCTACGCGTAAGTAGCGCGCGACACCTTAGTAGCTCCTTTCTTTATAGTAGCAACTCCCTTCCTAGTAGGAATAGGAGTAGGGGGATATAGTATAGGGGGAGCGGGGGTAGGGGGAGTAGGGGTAGGGGGGGTACTAGGGGTAGATATTATATTATTATTATTATTGTTTTTAATAATCTAGAAATAAAATTATTAATAAAAGAGAAAACAAGGTTAACCTATACGCAAGATTAAAAATTCAAATAATAAAAAAAACTTTCCTTTAGTTAAAAATAGTTAAAAGTTTTTTTAAAGTAGAAGATAGTAAAATTAATAACTAAAAGGTTACCTACAGGTTACTAGGGAAGAATAATAAGAATAGTAAAAAGAATAATATTAGTCTCTAAAGCTAAAAAAATTATAAAGTATATATAGCTTTAAACTAACTAGTAAAAATAGTATTCTATAGAATAAGTAAAAATAAGAGACCTATAAATTATTACTAGGAAAGGCCTAGTATAGCTATAATAAGAGAAAAGATATTATAATTATAATAAATAGGAAAGTCCTTATAGCTAAGAATAAAGAAGAAGTTTTTCTAGTATTTCTATAGTTAAAGAAGACTAGCTACCCTATATAGGGGCCCCAGGTTAACTAGAATATAACTATAATTAGAATATATCTTAAGAGGTTAATATTAACTAAGACCTAATATTAAGAGGCTAAGATATAAAACCTAGAATAAATATTTAAATCCTAACTAAAAAGAAATACTAAGGAGCTAGTAAAAAGCTACTAACTTATACTAGTATCTTAGTAATTAGGTCTTAAAGATAAGACTTCTAGGAGGGGGGATTATATTAAACTATAAAAAAGAAAGAGGGTACTAGGGGGGCATTAGAGCCCCTATATACTAGTCTTAGCTACTAGAATAATAGATATTCTAGTAGTATAAGGCTTAAATATAGGTATAGAGCCGCAGCTAAGTGAGGGGAAGGGCAAGTTCGAATAGTCACATAGCGTAGCACACGCCTATTGAGAGATCCCATCACTTGGTACGAACCCAGCCTGACAATACACCCTACGTCCTATTGTATCTAACACTTGGACAGAAAAACATCGCCGCAGCCAAGGTCGCCGGTATCAAAGACAGCTTGCAACTCAGTGATACCCAATACGAAACGGCCGTCTCGATTCTCTTTGTCGGGTACATTCTCATACAGATTCCTTCCAACATCTATCTCACCCAGATTCGACCGTCCCTCTTCATCCCACTTTGTGTCGTCATCTGGGGTGGTATGTCCGCCGCCACGGGTGCCGTGACCACGCTGTCGGGTCTCTACGCCGTACGCTTCTTCTTGGGTATCGTCGAGGCAGCATTCCTCCGTAAGTGCCTTGTGCGAGTCACTGTGATTCCTGCTAATCGGTCGAAGCTGGTGCTTTGTTCCTCATCTCCTCCTGGTACAAGAGAGACGAAATGGGCTTCCGAGGCGCCATTCTCTTCTCTGGCAGCCAGCTTGGAAGTGCTTTCTCCGGTTCTGATTGGTGCCGGCATTCAAAGCTCTCTCGACGGTGTCAGAGGTCTCGAATCATGGCGTTGGTTGTTCATCATCGAGGGTACGAGCTACTTCATCTCCTGCAGACTTGTGCTGACAATCCAGGGTGCATCACCGTCGCCGTGGGTGTCTTTGCAGTGTGGCTGCTGCCCGACTGGCCCTCCACCACGTCCTGGCCGACCCCCAAGGAGCGAGCCGTGGCAGAATGGCGCCTGGTCAAGGATGCCGGACAGGTGGACGAAGACGACGAACCCTGGTCGTACGGCTTCAAACTCGCACTGATGGACTGGCGCATCTACGTCTTCACATTTCTCTTCATCTGCATCCAGGTAAGCAGCTGAATCCCCATCCGCCTATACACAGCCGCCCAACACCGCCAGGTCTGCTCCGCCGTTGGAAACTTCTTCCCCAACATCGTCGACACCCTCGACTACGGCAGCGTCACGACTCTCCTGCTGAACGCCCCGCCCTACCTCGTCTCTCTGTGCGTGTCCATCGCCAACAACTACTCGGCCGACCGAAACCACAACGCGAGCTTCCACATCGTCTGGCATCGTCTGGCCCATGTGCGTGGCCATGACGGGCTACATCATCGCCGCCACGACGCTCAGCACGGCGCCGCGGTACTTTTCCATGTTCTGCATGACCGTCGGGGCGTACGGCACAAACGCCGTGCTGCTCGCATGGGTCCAGAAGACGATGATCAGGCCGCGCATCAAGCGCGCCTCGGCGGTTGCCATTGTCAACGCGCTCGCGAATACCAGTCAGGTAATGTGTACACCGCAGCGGTATATTTCCTCGAGGACGGCAATGCTGATTATAGATGTCAGGTGTGGACGTCGTATCTCTTCTACCCGGACTCCAACGCCCCGCGCCACGTGTTGACGATGAGCGTCAACGCAGGCGGAGCTTTCCTGGCCATCTGCACCGCGCTGGGTCTGCGTTTCATCCTGCTGCGCTACAACAAGCAGCTCGCCAGCGGCGAGAGAACCGTGGCTGAGGTCATGAAGGGAGAGGCGGTCAAGGCCATTGCGGGCGTGAGCTCTGAAGAGAAGCAAAGGCGCAAGGAAGCTTTCAGATTCGACGCCTAGTATGAATCTGTGTTACGTCAAGATGCATCACAGAGTTGAAGATGAGCTCTGGACGTGATTCTACATGTAGAGAAAAATGATTCTGCTCAGCTTGGACCTGGTATTCCATGTATTTAGACGTATACTGCCTCAAGCGGTGTACGCACGCGACCCCCCAACCTCCGTCTCGTTCGCAATGCCTCCCGTCGTCGACGGTCCTTGGTAACCCTTCCGGGCTCCTATAAGCCACCACAAGCCAACAAAAACAGTGAGCCCGCCCCATATCAGACACGCGTAGTTCATGCTCTGGGCGTCGGCTGGCAGCGCGTACGGGAAGCAGTAGATGACGAACCAGACACTCATGTACGTGCAAGCCACGCCGTTGACGACGAAACCGACCCATCCACGCATGTGGAAGGGCCCGTAGGCGACCCTCCTCCTCCTCCCGGCTAGCAGGTTGGGGAGGATCGCGGCGAGATAGGAGCTGCTGGACAAGAGGATGAAACTCCCGACAAAGGCGTTGAACGCCGTCGTGCTGCCGACGTAGATGGCGCCGAGAAGCGTGACGAGCAGCGCGGAGAGGACGGTGGACCACATGGGCATGCCCAACCGCGGGCTGACGCGGGCCAAGACGGCAGGCCGGGGAGTCGCGCCGTCGCGGGCGAGAGCCCAGAGCGTGCGGCCGCAGGTGATGTAGAGCCCCATCAGCGTCAGGCCTATGCAGACGAGCACGAGGGCGAGCAGGCCGGTGGCTCCAGCCGGAGACCCGGTGGCCTGGCGATAGATTTCCGCAATGGGGTACGGCGAGGTGAAGAGCGCGTCGTAGTCGTTGATTGCGTACATGACGGCGACCAAGTAGCAGAACCCCGTGACGAAGCCGATGCTGAGCTGCAGGCCGAGGGCGATGGGGACGTTGCGCTGCGGGTTGGGGATCTCCTCTGCCAGGTGCGTCGTCGCGTCCACGGCTCCGACGCTGAAGGCGCCGTTGAGCATGCCCGCGAGGAAGACGAAGCCGTCGGGATAGCCGACGTCGGCGGTCCACTCGCTCCATACGAAGGACGAGGATGCGTGCGGCGGCCGTCCGTCGCGACCTGGCATCACGGCGACGACGATGATGGTGACGAGGAAGCCCGCCAGGATGGCAAACACGCCAAAGTCGTTGATGCGCGGCATCGCCGTGTTGGCGAGACACACCATGGCGCAGGCCAGCCACGTGGCGATGAGGTACACGACGAAAACGTGCCACGGCCGCGCCTCGAAGCCGGCGTGGTTCAGCGCATACATCTGCACGGCCGTGTTGCCAAAGATGGACGCCATGCTCGCGGCGCCGAGTACCCAGGCGAGGTAGTTCCACCAGCCGGCGAAGAAGCCCACGGTGCGGCCCCAGCGGCGACCGGGCGTGACCGAGGCCCAGTGGTAGACGCCCGCGGACGACGGGATGGCGGACGCGAGTTCCGCGATGCTGGCGGCGACGGTCCAGTAGCACGCGCTCACGGCGATAAACTCGAACAGGACGCCCGGCGGCCCGCCGTTGAAGATGGCGACGAGGACGGAGCCGCCGATGGCGGGCCAGACGTTGCCGACGACGAGGCCGACGCCGGCGAGCGAGAGGAGGTTGAAGTTGCGCCGGAGCTCCTGGACGTGGCCGGACGCGTTGATGACGACGTCCCGGTTGTCCGACGACTTGTTGATGGCGCCGGCATCGTCGCCGTGGAGTTTCTTGTTGTGGTCCATCGCGGTCTGCCAAGGGAGAGATCTGGACATTGCCAGGCTGGACAAGTTCAAGAGGGGAGAGTCCCAGGAACGAGAGCCTCCACGGTCGACATTTCAAGGACTGGACCGGGCCGGTACTCTCAGATCACGATATCGCCACTAGCTGTTGGACCCTGGTGGCCGGGCCGCGAGATGACTGGACGACGGACTTATCTGCACAGACTACCGACCTTCCGAGTGGCTCCGTAAGTGCATCTCCTTGGTAGATGTCAGCTCGTTACATCGACCTGTCTGATTGTGGTTAGAATCGTGGCCAAGAATCTGCCAGCACCCCAGCATCCTTCTGATAAGTTGAAAAAGCTGCATGGGAGAGGAGAAGATTCAAGTGCCATTTCCCCCAAAGCCGATGGGGTCGGAGGAACAGTGTCCCGTCACCAAGACCTCTCCACGGTCGAGATGCCGGATTGCTCCACTGATTGCATGGGCGAGCGAAAATCTTAGGCGAGAGAAACTGACGATAACGCGGGGAACTTGTGGGTTGGTTTGCCCAGGCCAGTCTGCAAAGCACGGAAGAAATGAATGCACACTTACGACTACCCAAGTTGAAGATACTGTGATATCTTCAACAACACTGGTTACGACGATAGCAACGAAAATGACAAAAAAGGGGGACGAGAAGCGAGAACAAACGACGACAGCGGACCAAGATAAGAGACCCTGACGAGGGACGATGGCGGTGATGATGGGCAGTGCCATGCTGTCTTGAATTCGCTTGTTAACTATAACCTATTCCGACGCTGCTTCAAACTACTGTGCATTTATAAAGTAACAGACAACAAACGCCGCCTCCTCAGGATTGCTCCGGGAACAAAATCCGCCAATACAGCACGAACCTCCCCCCATACGGCGTTCTGAAAGCCAGGCTTGTAACGAAGTGACGTGCACGATGAACCAGCATATCCTTGTTGAAGTCCAACACCCTTCTGTATTCCACTTTGTCTTGGAGGTCAATGGACCTCGTCCTGAGATTCGCCATCGTCTCTCCCGGATTTAATCGAACAAATCTCGCTTCTTTGAAACCACCGAGGCTGTCACTGAAGACGTCCTTGTAGACTGGTTGAGCTTCGTCCCGGTTCTACCAGTATTGGTAGTCGAGATATTCTGATTCCGCGGGGGTGTTCGGGTCTGGAGGTACCCCGTTTGTTGGTTCGAAGGTCGCCACATCGGTCAACCTTAGCTCTTGAGGTGCAGGGATATGTATGGGCGGGGGGTTGGGAATGTTGTCGCCTGCTTTCCAGTCTTTAAAGACGTAATACCAGAACTGGAGACGAAGGGCTGCAATGTCGTGTGTAGTTTCCCAGCGGGTGGGAATGACGTTGAAAACCATATGGATCTCGTCGTCAAAGAATTTGAACTCTCCTACTTCCAGATTCCCGAAATGAGTGATTGTGCGACGTTGTCGATAATTCTGTGCCTGCATTTTGATGCTATCTTGGATGTGTCGGTCGATGGCTTCCAGGGCCTTCAAATATGTCGATTGCTTTGTTAACGGATGATTTGCGTTGCCGTCGTGTGATGGGAGTTGGCAGTTCTTCAGTCTTCCGCCTTGGGATATTTTCGGGTAGGCAGTCACTCCGTTTGAGCTTCCCATCTTGACGCGGATTCTGTCTTAGTAGGCAGGGGGCAATGACGCCTTGAGTTGCAGGTGCTACTCTCGCCAGGACTGATGAGTTGCAGCTCACCTGCGAGAGATACACGTGTCGTGGTTACCGGGTTCGTGGCAGATGACGACATGAACGAGGACGAAAAGGACGATAATGACACGGAAAGAACAGCAGATAGTGGTAATGGATAAAATAATAACGAATTAAAACGGATAAAGCGATGATGGTAGGCCACAGAAGCCATGGCATCATTCGTGTCAACGACAAGAGAACAGCAGCATGCTTTGATCAAGTATGCTACTTTGCTGCATGCCCAGTAGTATCGTATCCATCGGATACATGTTGAACACCTACTCAGGCTCAATACTTCAATACAGCACCTATTCCAGACTTGTCTCTAATCGCCTGAACCGAATGGGTTCTTGACTTCTTCGAAGCATAAGGGTCCATTGCCCACCCATAATGTAGGAAACTTCTTGATGCTACTTGTCTTCCTCGAGATAAACTTTTTTGTTTGTATCTTCTCCAAGAAAGCAAGGTTTCAGCAAAACATCAAGTCAAATGTAGGTTGATCATTCAATCCTGCATCATTTTTCTAAGCGAGAAATAAGTAGGCTATAATCTGAGTAAGGAGGTCTGCAGGGGAATTCATTGCTTCATCAATTTACCTAGCTGGTTTCAACTTCACTAGTATAACCTGCTGTAGAGAATTGGGCGAATGATTCACAATGTTGTTCCCAAACCACCCTCACTGACTAATTGAGGCCACCTTCACCTGCATATAAGCTCCAACCTGGCAGGCTATTCTTGAGCCATTTCTATCTTTTCCTCCACAGAACATAATCAGCAACCTTACATTCCTGAAACCCCTCAAGAATATCACCTCTTCAATATGGCTTTCAACAGCCACCGCAGAATGAGCCTGGGTCGCCGCACCGTCTCTTTTGCTCTCGACAACCCCAGCCTTCATGATGCCCCTGCCCATCCTCACACTAATCGCAACCGTATCTACAGATGCTTTGAGGATGTCCCGACGGAGGAGGCTGTCGCATGCGCCCCTGTCTGGCAGAGACTCAAGGAGGCATGTGGCCCTTTATACAACTTCCTTGACGAAGACAGCAACGGCCTTTGGAACGCAGTCTTTGCAGATGGCTGGAACACCAACAGCCCTGAAATGCCAGCTCCCAGCTTTGTGTACCCAAACACGGATAACCTCATTGTCTGTTGTGGCACATGGACCAAGGACCTTCCGCTTCTTTGGGTAGGCGACCTTTCAACACTGCACCAATTAGTCTTCTAACCAAGTCAGGGCCACATGGACATGCATCATTACCCAGAGAGACGCCAGGGCAGTGAAGCCTACGTCCGCTATGAAAGCAGTGATGAGCCTGGCGCTGTTGGAGGCCACTTTGTCTTCTGCGACAAGGAAAGCCGCCCTGGAATTCCCAGTCTTATCAACCGGTCCAGGAACTTCCATAGCATCCTTGCTAGAGCAGCCTCCAAGCATGATGAGGATAAGTGCTTTCGGGTGGACACCTATAATGAGGCACTTGCAGTCTACATTGTGCGCCGCCGTCTCACACTCTGGGCTGTCAGGGGCTACTATTTAAGCTTCGGCGACCGCGAGGGTATCGCAACCCTCGGCAGTGATCCTCAAGACATGGCCAAGTTCCAGTCCCTGGGCAGTTGTGCTGAGGACTGTTTTGAGATAATGGCTGGTGTTCAAGAAGCTGCGGATATGGAAAGGGTGGGTTCCTACGTCAGATACTGATGAGGTCATGATCAAAGTCCATGGGGTCTCGGAGTCGGGGTGAAAGAGGCTTGGAATTGGTCTTGGCAGTGAAAGAAGCTGGGCTTTGACACTATCGTATAGTTGGTTCCAGCTTCACAGTAATTAAAACAAGTATTGCAGTAGTAAACTAACTCCATCTACATAGCAAGAGTCACACTTGAGTTTCCCTACGTCCACCTTCAACATTGATGACCTGCAACTTTATGGCAGTTGAGAAGACACCAGTCTGATTTGGGAAATAATCTGAAGAGAGAAGCTCTTTGGGCAAAGGTCTGGAGCGTTCCGGATCCGTGACAGCACAGGGATGGCGAGAAGCTTGTTCAATGGCGATGACCCGGATCCCCAGTCCAGAATGGGTATGTTTTGAGAACAACACCCTGAAACATGTGTATAATGTTAGGCTTTGGTTCACTCTATTCAACAGAAACATAAACAACTTCATCCAACGTGGCTCTTCTCCATCAGTAAAAAGAAATGGCTTCGCCAGGTATTCCCAACTCTAAGCCTACTCTGGCGCGGGTCGATGCCACCGACCCCTCCACCACCACGGCGAAACTGGTCGAGATCATCAACCGCGACGGCGGCGTCATCGTAGAGAAGCTCATCACGCGCGAGCTGGCGGGTCAGATCCAGGCCGACCTCAAACCCCACTTCGACGAGGACATTCCCGACAAGTACGGCTTCTTCCCGCCAACTACGCAGCGCGCCTCGGGCCTGCTGGGCATCTCCGACGGCTGCGTCGAGCTGGCGTGCAACCGGCTGTATACCGACGTCGCCAACGCGCTGGTGTCGTCGTCGTACACCTTTTGGCGCGGCGACCGGCAGAAAACCGTGAGCGGGAAGCCCATCATCTCATCGACGGTGGGGTTCCGCGTGAACCCGGGGGGGAAGCAGCAGGTTCTCCACCGAGACGACAAGTATGTGCGTCAGTCGGACCTGCAGAGACGTGCTGACTTGGTTTCGTGTAGTGACTACCATCCCCACGACAAGAAGCTGCCGGTCATGATCGGTTGTGTCACGGCTCTGACCAAGACGACGGCCGCGAACGGGGCCACTGTCGTGATCCCAGGCTCGCATCTCTGGGGTCCCGAGCGTCGGCCTATGGACTGCGAGACGGTGCCAGCCGAGCTGGAGCCTGGGGACGCGCTGATCTTTCTCGGAAACACCTACCACGCCGGAGGTGGGAACGTCACCAAGTACGTCTGGCCTTCTGTTGTTTGTGGCTCCTAACGTGCTGCTAGGGACGAGTACCGAGAGACGGTGGGCATATTCCTGTGCCAGCCGACACTGCGCCCAGCGGAGAACCAGTTCCTAATGGTGCCGTTGGATAGGGTCAGGAAGATGAAGCCGCAAGCTCAGAGGCTCTTGGGGTATGGGCTATGTGAGCCGGGCGTGGGTTTTGTGAAGTATCAAGATCCTATGAGGGTGCTTTTTGGAGTTGAAGATGAAGAAACGGTCGATTTCTGATGAATCGGTAGGTTGGTTATTAGCATGTAGGTTATGGTCGAGATCAGTTCCATGACAGGGGTCTTGAAATGCCCTGTTTGAAGCATCTGATGCAGGTAAGCAATGGTCTGACCAAGGAGTAATACAACCCACATGCTGGTGACCAGCTTTGGTTATGGCAGACTCTTCGGGCCACTCGGAATGACTGAGGTCCAAGAAGGCAACATAGCCACGGTCGAAACCGTGTGGCTTGTAGTACTCAGTCGAGGCTGGTTCGACAATGCTCCCAGCCGAGAAGTCAGCCAAGGACTGCATTCCATCTGTGATATGTTAGAATTGACCCTCATCCCTTGTCCGTATCACTTACTGAACCAGTAGTAGATCAATCTCAGAATATGAACCTCCACATCCCAAACCGTGAAACGCGCCTTTGTGCTGGAACGGCGAAAGGCAAGGAAAGCTTTGATGCGCTTGTCCCGGGTGAGCTGATACAGCTGAAGGACCGTAAATTTGCCGTCTTTAAGAGTAATATGCTCGATTATTCTTTTCCCCAAGGTGGGTATGGGCGTGTCGGTCTCTCTGGCCACATGACGTAGGACTGCGACTGGCTTCTCTCCGTCGAGTCGGTCAATAGCAAGGCGAATCAGCTGACCGAACAGGAGGTGGTAAATGGAGGTGACAGGCGCCAATGAGCTCTGTGCAGTCTCGCGGATGGTTGTATTCTGCTTCTCTTCGCGGCGCTATCAATATTCAACTGCCGTTTGTGGCTACCAGCAAGCATCATTGTCTCCCACCCATCTCAATTAGCGGCGTTGCTTGCTTGCGGCTGTCAATATAGGAGGCACCGTGATGCGTGATGTGGCATTTGGAGAGATGGCAGGTAGTTCAAATCGAAAGAGTCAGAAAGCAGTCACAGACAAGACGCATCGTCTGGAGAGGAAAAAAGAAGAAAAAGAAAGAGAAAGAAAGAACAAGTCACCGCTAGCGTACCTCGGCCGACGTTCGTATGGAAGGTGCGTGGGGAGGACGCACTTACTTAGAAACGGTGTAACGAAGACGCGTTCGTCGACCAAGAACCTAACATCTCGTCGCACGTATGTAATGTAGTATCGCCAGAGACAAAGATCCGTGCCTGAGTATTTGTATCAGTGCTCTAAGGCGAATGGAGGAGGCAAATAAGTTCTATCATGTTCATCGAGCCTCCCACCCAAGCTGGGCCGACCTACCGTCACCTACGACCCTTCGCTGTCTTCACGTGTGCAGCAGCCTACAATTCCACTGCGCTATTGTGAACTTGTATTAAATGTCAATATCCATCCGCATCGATGCTGCCGGTTACAGCCAACCGTCGACATCTGCGTTTGGAATATCTTTTCCCTATGGCGAACTGGTGCTGCTGCATGTTTTGTACGGAACACTCGGTGGTGGTCTGGCTATCTGGACGTCTTTTGGACCGTCAACAAGATTCCATGTGTTTGAAGCAAACTGAAGATGATTGTAACCAGTGAGATATGCGTGAACTTGCACACTGAGATTGATATCGCGTATGACTGCATCGTCTGCGGCGGACATGAATACATGGGCGGGTTCCCCCGAAGGGGACTCATATGTCGGACACATCAGGCGGCACTCGTCAGCCCGCGGAATGCAGGTATACCAAGGGTTATCTCTCGGAATCTAGGATTGAGGCGTATTGATCTATGCCGTTGCACGAAGGTCGACTTGGCCAAGCCGAGAAGGCCGTGGGTATTTCGTAGAAAGGCTCTATAAGTCCATGTGACGATAGCTCCCAGTCAGAGGATTGTGGCCAAATGTCGTATGCTGCAAGTATTACAGAAGATGAGTTTTCGTAACTGTCCACCTCAAAATCATTCATGGCATCGAATTGTGAACTTAACGCGGATACGTCACGTGGTCGAGGCCTAGACACCAACACCCCTTGTTCAGCAGGACAGCACCAAGAAGGGATTCAGCGTAATTTAAGATGGACAAACTCCAATTAGGTTGTAATGAAAAGTTGAACAACACACTCGGAGGACGTCAGGTGGGACGCAGCCTCATCTTACAAACTAAGGCGAACGACGAACAGGCTGGTCTAGCTACGTTGAGAATGACCTGCTTCGTTGCCCCTGGCACTCACCTATCAACATCCCGCTCCTAGATCATGCGGCAGATGCGTGCAGGTTTGCCTAAAATCTCACTGCCGCAAGCTCAATCATTATAAACTCATCTTGTCAGCCTCTACTCCCTTGTGTCGAGCAAACAGTCAACTGCGAGACCATGGAAGAAAAGTACATCAACCGAGCTACCATAACTCCCCACTGGATCAACGGAGGGGATGCCTTCTGGTATCGCCGCTTCTTGTCGCCAGGAAAGCATGAGTTTGTCGTCGTTGACGCTGTCAAAAAAGAGCGGCGCCCAGCATTTGACCATGGAAAGTTGGCAGAGGCGCTGGGCGCGGCGACAAACGGCATCGTCGACTCTCACGCGTTGCCATTCACCTGGATCAATCTCTCGGCTGGCGCGTCGCACACTCGTTTCTTTTGCAATGGCAAAAAGTGGACTTTCTCCTCGGACGGTCTTCAAGAATGGGACGGCAACTTTGGCCGGACGAGCCAATTCCTGGCCAAGGAACGCCCTTCTGGATACACCAACGATCCTGTCACCGTCACATTCGTCAACCATACAAGCACCATGCTGTCGACGTACTGGGTCGACTGGGATGGCAAAGCAATCTTTTACAGCAAGATTGCGCCCGGGGCAAGCAAGCGCCAGAGGACTGTATCGAGCCATGTCTGGAGGCTGGTAGATGCCGACACGAAGGAGATAAAGGCCATCTACATGACTCCCAATGGTGGAGAAGAGTATGCCATCATTGAAGATGGAATAATGGAAGAGGCGAGTATCTGCGAATTCGAGGAGACTGGTGTAGCTGAAGCAAAAGAACCTAAGCCTGGCTGTCCCATTTTCGTCAAAGACTCCAATGTGTGGTTGGAGAGCACCGACGGGCAATACTTTCAGATTACACGCGATGGGAGCCATGAAAATCCATACGACTTGGAGAGGGTGTACGTGTCTCCTGATGAGAAGCATGTCGTTGCGTGGCAGTACGAGCACGAAGAGAAACGCAAGTTATTTCTCAGGGAATCGGCGCCTGTAGATCAGCTCCAGCCAAAGATTCAAGAGACTCCTTATCTCAAGCCTGGCGACCGCGTCCGGATCGATCGTCCGCAGATGCTCAGTCTAGAGTCTAGAGCTCAGATTCCGACGGACGACTTCCTGTTTAGGAACCAGTACAGCCTCACTCACCTCGGCTGGAGTTCGGACGGGTCAGAGTATCGATTCATCTTCAACGAGCGCGGGCACCAACACCTCCGCGTTATTGGGATGAAATCGGACGGCGCGGTGAGAGAACTGGTGGAAGAAAGTAGCGAAACTTTCATCGACTACTCGCAGGAGCTCTACCACCGGGTGCTGGAGGACACGGACGAGCTTCTCTGGGCCAGCGAACGTAATGGGTTCAACCATCTCTACCTCTTTGATCTCACAACCGGTGAGCTAAAGTCTCAAGTCACGGATGGCCAATGGAATGTTCACTCGGTGGTGTCTGTCAATGAAGGGAAACGCCAGATCTGGTTCAAGGGCTACGGCATGGCTGCTGATCAAGATGTATACCACGCTCACCTGGCCCGCGTCAACTTTGACGGGACAGGCTACAAGATGCTCACACAAGGTGATGGAACGCATCGTTGGGTCTGGTCTCCCGATCAAAGATTCTTCGTCGATACCTGGTCGCGGGTGGATTGTCCTCCGCAATCTGTATTGAGAAACGCCGAGACGGGAGAGTTGGTGCTTCACCTTGAGGGCACGGAAGCCGATTTGGAAGAACTCGAGGCAGACGGCTGGATCGCCCCTGAGAGATTCACAGCTGCCGGACGAGACACAACGACCCCAATCTACGGCATTATCCTCGCCCCGTCCAACTTTGACGCCTCCAAGCGATATCCAATCCTCGAAGACATCTACGCCGGACCCCAGGGCTTCCACACCCCGAAAAGCTTCACTTCGCTCGTCAGGCTGCGAAGGTGGGCCGAACAAGGTTACGTCGTCGTCGTCCTCGACGGCATGGGCACCAACTGGCGCTCCAAGGCGTTCCACGACGTGTGCCACAAGAACCTCAGAGACGCGGGCTTCCCAGACCGCATCGCCTGGATCACCGCCGCCGCAGAGTCGCGCCCGTGGATGGACCTTTCGAGCGTCGGTCTCATGGGCGTCTCGGCAGGCGGACAGAGCGCCGTCGCCGCGCTGCTGCACCACGGCGAGTTCTACAAGGCCGCCGTCGCCGAGTCTGGGTGTCACGACAATCGCATGGACAAGCTGTGGTGGAACGAGCAGTGGATGGGCTACCCGGTCGACGAATCGTACGAGGACTCTTCGAACGTGGTGCACGCCGACAAGTTGGAGGGGCCGTTGATGTTGATCGTGGGCGAGCTCGACAACAACGTCGACCCTGCTACGACGCTGCAGCTGGTCAAGGCTCTACAGGACCTGGACAAAGACTTTGAGTTTCTGTTCATCCCTGGCGGAGACCACCACTGTGGACGCTTGAAGTTTGCCCAGCGTAAGCAGGAGAGTTTTATGAGGCAGCATCTGCAGGGGACACGGTAGCAGACGTGATAAAAAGAATGAACAAGGTCCTACGCGGATAACATGTTTCTATAAAGCTATCTAATATGAACAGTACGTCAGAATCGCGCCGCCTTCGCCGTTGGTCCATCAATGTCCCAAGCTTCTCATCATAAATCTCAATCCAGCTGACGACTGCAAGGCTTCTGTTCCACGGCACGATGCTGAAAGCTATTTAAAGGCCTTCTGACCTTAATCATCACCTCCGTTGTCGGATCAGGCAGGGCATTGACCCCAAACTCGACTAAACCAAGGTTGACCTTCGGGATGCTTGATATCATGGGTGGTTGAGAAGAAATTCGGCAAATATAAGCTTGATCTCCCCGTCGGCAAGAAACTGACCAGGAGAAGCGTGTCTTCCGAAACCCCAGCCAAGTTCGGTGCGAGTGACACTCCCGTACGAGTGCTTGTGTTCGGTCGCCTCCTCTTGACGCTGGCAATATGAGCGCAGGCCGCCGAAGCGGTGCGGATCTGGGTACATGGAGGAATGAAAGTTGATTGCGCTGGTGGGAGGCTCCATTTTCGTCAGGGCAGGGATGTAAGTGCCGTCCTTTGTTGTCCGAGGCTTCGTCGTTTTAAATGCTCTAATGCCTGTACAGCCTGAAGAATCCTGTTCGGGTCTCCGGGGACCAAATGGATAGCGGAACCGGTGCTCTCGGGCCCCGATGGGATCATATGCCAACATCTTTAGATCCATGCATGAAAGCTAAGGTATACATAGCCACACTTCTTTCTTCGTTCTCAGTCAGGTGTTGTTACACACAGGACAATGAACATTCCGTAGCTGTAGGGGTACTAGGTAGGCCACAGCTCTAGAACTACAAACCACATTAACCACTATATAGCTTGTAGTTTGTAACCTATAAAAGTATCATTCATTGTAATGAAAAGATATTCTGAAAATGACTACAGCAAGATACCTTCCAGAGATTGATAATACATCAACCAAGGTGATATTGTGGAAAGCCAAGTAAGAGGATATTTGTATGAGTAAAGGGTATCAATTGAGTTGAGAAGGCATCTCTCAGGAGACATAAGTACTGCTGCCACTCCCAATCTGTTACATCTAGGCCTTTGCTGCTGCTGTTGCTATTTCATAGATCGCTCTGTCTCATGGTGCTGCCAGATGAAGCTTCTTCCATCCTCACGTCTCACTCGCAGCTTCCTCCCTATCCTTGTACTCTGCAATGGTCCTGACCTTCACGAGCTCCGAGACATTTTCCTCCTGGAGGACTGTGGTAGAGACTGTTCCCTGCTGAGAAATGGAGACGAGGCGGGTGCGGGCCCAGCCAACAACCTTTGACCAGTTCCAGCCGCCAACACGGGCGACCTCAGAGGAGTCATAGTGGCTGCCCACCATTTCCTCCAGCTCCTCCTCCGTGAGGTCACCCTCTACGTCGACAGCGTCAGCGGGGAGCTTCTGGCCACTGGTGTCAACCCAGTAGAAGTTCAGTTGGCCGCTGTACTCAAAGCTGGCCTTGAACATGGCCTGTTGGCCGGCACGGCGATGTCCTGGGACACCCTTGCCCTTGGCAGTAGTGGCAACATCCCGGTTCAACGTTCCAAGGTAAAGTCCTGTATCTTCCACCTTCCGTTTGGCAAGACCGCCGACCTCTGGGATGGCCTTGTATGTTGTCCAGCCCGAGGCGAAGACCCTGTCGTAGAGGTCGGGTCGCAGGCTCTCAACAGATGGGGCATTGTTATGGTAGTTGCAGAGGATGAGCGACTCTAGGAGGTCATCACAAGCTTTGCGGTAGCCTGATATAAGCTGTCTGGGTTCGCGACGAGACATCATGCCTGAAAACATATTAAGACCGAAGCCTTCATTTCAGATTTGAAGCTTACCAATAAGGATGGATGCCGGCTGGGATGAATGTGTATAGGTGGGCTCGCGATAAGCTCTGTAATCAAATCAAAACTGTAATTAGCTTTCTATCTCTCACGTAGTACATAACAACTCACTGGGCTTCTCAATACTGATTTTGCTGATTTTAAGTAATGGGATAAAGAGGTTAGAAATGGGAGACTGTTAGCCCTCCAGGTGGTGGTGAATAATTTTCAGGTTTGAGAACCTTTCGCCCAAACAAGCAAGACCTCAAGATGGCAGGCGCGACAAGAGTCTTGGGAGAGGAGTTCTGTGGAAACTTTAAAGTAGTAAATTGCATTAGCTGTTATACTTATTAATTCAATACAGAACCTGTTCAATCCTCTTTACACCTAGCCGATAGCATTTAGACATCTGCCTATTATTATAACGGCAAGCGTGAGGTAGCAAATTGGGCAATTGGTGTTCTTGCTGCTACTGTTGTCACTCAAACACGTTTTTTTCTCTCTCCATTAAGCAAGTTAGTACAGCTGGTAGACTCAAGTGTTGTCTTCTCAGGCTCTGTCTACATAGTCCAAGGTGTGTGTTCTGTATAATGAAACATGCATCCTTAGATTAGGGTGTTTTGCTTTGACTGTCAGCAGAATGACAAAACCTAGCAGACTGTTCTTGCAGCTCTTTAGCAAAGCTAGAACATCATGCGCTCCAAGCAAACACCTCACATACGTCTTTATCCTGTTAGACAATCAATCTTTATGGGAGAGACCCTTCTCGAATCTAGCCAGTATCTCGTACAATGCCCATGCCCCGGGATCAGACAACTCCTGTCTTGCTGCCTCTCCAACGTAAGTCGCGCGATCGAACCTGGCCTCGATGTAGCGAAAGTGTTCGTGAAGGGCAACAAAACATCCATGAAGGTGCGGTCAACTTCCCTCGCGGGCGTGTGTGACTTGAGAGATTCTACCGCGGTGGCGAGAGATTCAGCGAATAGTGCTGAAGATGGCAATGTCATATCGGGATCTGTGGGATGTGCTCGGAGAGAAGAAGAAAAGGCGGGGAGGATAATCCCCAGAATAGCACCCAAGGTGCCGTCCATGCCGTCCACGGCCTGGATGGTCGACTCAAGGAAAGTGAAAACCGATCCAGTCTTCGCGGCGCCGCTGTCGAGATTGCGGAGCACAGACCCGCGGAGGCCCTCGACGGCTTCGCCGCAGTCGTCGCCCATGCCCATGTCCCACTTTGTCAGATTCGACTCGGCTGCGATAGCGCTCTCGCAACGGGATCATATGGCTCGCTCGGGCAGGTGAGGGTCGACCTTCTTATCGGTGGTGGCGAGAATGTTTTCTGGGCGCTGTTTCTGACGTTGACATTCACCGAGGGCCCCTTGGTATGGTCTGCTTCTTGCGGGCGGGCGGTGTTCGGCCAGGAAACTGATGTGGTGTGGCGGTCGAGCAGTCGCAAGAGTTCTGGAGCAGGGGTATTGGATTGTCTTGCAGTCGCTGAAATATTGACCAGCGAGATGGAGGAGCCTTTGTCAGTTTACGCACTTGTCGAAAGAACATTTTCGGCTGCCGCAGCAGACAAAATCTTCATGGCTGCTGGGATTAGCACGCTGTGTCACGTGTCGTCGGCAGTAAACTTACTAATGATGTGTCCAGGCATCCCTCTCCTTCCGACTCTACTACTCTTGCTCCTTCCGATTGACACGTCGTCCGTGGCTGGCAGGACAACAACATTATGGCAGCCCTTGCCCTCTCAGCAGCAAGCCCCGAGTGCAGACGGTCTCCTGTGTATTTTGTGATGAGCAGAATCGTACCAGCATCCAAAGGTGCCAGCCCCAAGGCCTCCAGAACCTGCTTCGTGCTGGAAGAGGCAAAAATGTCACCACATGCGACCGCAGACCAAAGACCCTCGCGGACGAAGCCGCTCCAAGCCGGCTAGTGTCCGGAACCCCCGCCGCCCATGATGCTCATAACCGAAAGGTTGTTATGGGCATGTGCAACGACGCCTTCGGCCTCGTTCAATTTGAGGTGGGCGTTGGCCGAAACCAGGGCGCGGAGGGCTCTCGGCACAAGCGTGTTGGCCGTAGTATCAGGGGAGTAGTGCTTCGTTGCCATTGTCAGTCCTTGGTCTGAAGGAAGGTATGGATGAACACTGACCGCTAATGGTAGGCAACGAACGCCGATACCGATTTAAGGGACGACACAACTTCTTCTTTCTGTGCCATCGACGCGAGGCCTCGGCAGCTTGCCCATGAGATATCATTGTCGCACTTGCTTCGTACCCCTAAGATTCATGATCTTGGTGTTTTCTTGCGCCCATCGGTCGAAATCTTGTGAACGTGCAGGCAAGGACGCGAGACGTGGCGCTCGAGGATTGCCATGGCAAGATCCTTGCTGTGAAGTACTTGGACCAGAGCCGCGATAATTTCTCTCCCGCATTATTCCCGATCTCCGCACGAAACCCCATTGAGGGTGGCTCGGTTCCCCGCACGCGTTCCGATCTGATCCTTGTCAACTCCCAGTAACCCATATCGTCAGGCACGTCACGATGCTACGTTGTCGGTCATGTTCAGCTTCGCGAGCTGCTGCGTAGCCTGGGCGGAATATTCCATGTCTCTTGCCGACTAACCACGCTACGCCGAAGCTGCGTATCTCAGGCTGTCCCATTTCCGACGACCGCGTCTCGTTGTGTCCTGTCTGCAGAGACGAGCCTAGCCTGTCATGACCTCATGGCCGACAGACGAGATGAAACTCAGCTACCCAAGAAGCGCATCAGGAAGCCAAGGGGTCGCGGTTTGCGTACCAAAACCGGATGGTGAGTCGTCGGCCCTGTCTTCTGTGGGGTTTGTCTCGGTCGTTGGCGGGCTCTGCCGTGCTTGAATCCCAGAGTCCGCGCGTGTTGTCCTGCCGCCGCCACCTTCATCGTCCATCAGCTATCTTATTCAACTGCCGTCTCAAGCAGCAAACGCTAACTAATTGATCCGCAGCATTACATGCCGCCAGAGGCACAAGAAATGCGACGAGAAGCAGCCTGTGTGCAGCCCCTGCAGTATATCGTCTCGCCGCTGCGTCTTTCCGCAGAATGTGAATGCCGGCGAATCTGTGACGCGTCTCAGTCACGATGAGTCGCGACCTGAAGCAGTCAGCACGACAAATCACGCAAACAAAGATGTCCTCGTCACGCCATCAGACGAGCGACCGGCTCCGCAGCTCGCTGAAAATTTCGACACAGCGCTCCAGTCAACGCCATATGCAAGCCAACAGCAGCCGCTGGCTCCGACAGGGCTGACGCTCGGTGAAGTCTACAGCTACTCCCCCGAGACTGTGGCATCCGAACTCTGGACCACTGACCTGGCCTCGACCCGATGGCTCGGACTGCTGGCGACGGATGCAGCTCAAGCCGATAGCGGGTTCTCGTTAGCACCAAGTCCGGCCCCGGAAGACGATGAGCAACGGCGTGGTCCTGCTGCCCATGGTCCGCCAGATGCCACCAATCTGCAGTCTCGGCTTACCAGCCTGTCGGACTCGGAGCGCAAGACTTGGCGGGCCGACAGGTATATTATTTTGACGAACCACGAGGCTGTCTTGTTCCGGCACTTCACCGAGCGATCGTCACGCTGGCTTGACTTCTTGGACCCAGACAAGCTCTTCTCCACGTATGCAGTTCGCTTGGCTCTCCGCAATGCTGGTTTGACGAATGCCATCCTGGCTTTGTCAGCGAAGCATCTCAGCAAGCTAAGCTCGTCTCGTGCCGAGGACAGTGAACAGGCTTCGGGCGGCGATGGTGAATGCGTCTGATACTACTATGAGACCCTTCATACGTCCAGGAGGCTCCAGCATACCCCAGTTACACCAACTCGGAAGAGCTCAATGCCACCGCCATTGTCATTTCGGCGTATGAGATGCTCGACGAATCGGATGGCAGAGGTAACTGGCAGCGGCATCTGAAGGGCATTTTCTGGATTCAGAGGTCGCAAAACGTCGACGGATACTCGGGCGGCCTGCAACAGGCCGTCTGGTGGGCTTGGCTACGCCAGGATCTCTGGGCGGCCTTTCGCGAGGAGAGACGCTGTCTGAGCTTCTGGGCACCCCACAAGGACTACCACGAGTTGGACCAACACGGTCTTGCTCACATGGCCATATACCTGCTCTCACAGGCTGTCAACTTCTGCGCCGACTCGCGCTTAGCTGACTCGTCGCCCGTGCCTAATCCCTCGATGACTACGAACGTGGTGCTGACAGGAAACGAGCTGTCGGCAAGGATGGAGCGGTGGAAGTCTCACCTAGGCAACGAGTTCGAGCCTCTGCCAATGGCGACAAGCCCATCTGACGTCTTTTCTCCTCTATGGCTGCATCCGCCTCAGTTCGGTGTCGCGTTGCAGGCATACTCCTTCGCTCGAATACTGATCCTTCTTCATAGCCCACTGCTATCTGGCTTTCGTGGTTTTTTGAAAATGCAACGGTCACTCTCCGAGGCTGTCGACACAATATGCGGAATCGCCATGGAGCTGACAGACGAGGGTTGCCAAATACTGTCTGCGCAATGCGTCTATGGTGCAGGGCTTTGTGTGCACGAACCAGCCAAGAGGGAGAGGATACTGTCATTGATTGAAAAGTGCGAAGAGCGAGTTGGCTGGGCTCCTATGGCCACCTGGAGAGACGACTTGAGACAGGCGTGGGCCGAAGCCGACAACAAGAGCCCGAATGATACCCCTTGACGATCATCGAACATCAATATTTGTGCACGTTGTTCCAAGTCAGCTCAATTTCAAGTACCATTCAGGCCGTGCCTGCAGATCTACTCAAGTTCATTCGCCATTCCATCAACCGCTGGGCTTCCTCAGCACCCTTTTGCATCAGCGCCGTGAGACACATCATTCGGTGCATCCTTTTTCAAGTGCGCCAGAAAATAGTTCAGAACCAACTTGTTCACGTTGACCTCGGACACAGCACCAAAGATGCACTTCTGCATTAGATCTTCCAGTAAGTCGTTCGTTCCGTGAAGCACAATTCCAACCATTCCTTCCGCTTTGGTGCCAATGATTCTCCAGCCTCACATCCGGCCCCATCAGCAAGCAACTTCTCGTTGCGTCACGGCAAGCTTACCTGTCAAACTCGAGCACAGGACCTCTGGTGCCGTACTGGCCGTGTACCTTGCCAAATGCTGGTGCCAGGAAATCGATTCCCGTCGCGATGAAGCCTTCTACCTGTTCCACCGTCGTCAGCGAGGAGAAGGTAATAGCCCAGGGGAAAACTTGGATGATGAGGGGGCTCCGCTTTGCCTTGGCCGCGCGGATGAAGGAAATGATGTTCTCGATGTTGTACGCAATGGGTGCGACGACGCCGTATTGGCCTTCCTCGGCGCGGGACCAGGCGTCGTGGTTGCTTTCCGGCCGGACTATCCGGAAGACACGACTCATCGCGATGACACATAATATCTGCTCAGAAAAGGCAATGTTGTTGAGGGAGGAAATCAGGGTTCCAATACCATCACCTACAGAGAATCAAGCAACCAATTCAGTCACTCCCATATCTCACCCAGCATCATTGACAACTTGACAATATCCTCTTAGGCCAGAACCATGACCGTTCGTCAGGTCTCCGCATCGGCATCGGCGGCGACGACGCCGGCTTCAGCTACAAGTCCGTCATCGCCGCCGACCTAGGTGCCGACCCCCGCGTCAGTTCCGTCACCGACTTTGGCCCGTCCTCGGAGACGGACAAGACGGCCTACCTTGGGCTTGCAGCCGCCGAGACAGCGGCAGTCGACGGGTTCGACCGCGCCGTGCTCATCTGCGGCACAGGTCTGAGGGTCGCCATCTCCGCGAACAAGGTGCCCGGCGTGCGCGCCGTGGACGATTTTGAAACCGTCTGTCGAATGATTTATCTTATGTCCCTCACTTATCCCAGTGCGAATTGCACTGTTTCCTAGACGAATCATGTTCTCCAGACCAAGCTGGAGATGAGGGAGATCAGAAATAACATCTTACCAAGGACAAGAAAGGGCAAAAAGCTCGATCCGAACCCGTCGGTTCAATCGTACGCAAACTGGTGGACGCCCATTGGGGTACCGCTCGATCACTTAGGCGTCCGCCAGTCGCGCCGATAATCCCAATACAAGTAGGGCATCTTAATGATAGATGCGGAAGGAAGCAATGACGGGGGCTATCTCTAGGAAGGAGAAATAGGGAAGGAGAGGGGTAAGATGGGAGGTCGACGCTGAGAAAGAGGCGTAAGAACACGCTCGACGAAGCTTGGCTGACATGGTGTCTTTGGCCATATCTAGGTAGAAGCCTCGTGATCTTTGATCGAAAGGCACGGCATTTAAGGAATCCGTGCGAAGCGATTGCACCCAAGTACAACGATGCGCCCCTGGCGAGCTTCGATGACGAAGTGGCTTACCTTCACCTTTTAACGCCAAAATTAAGAAATCATACACAGGCTTCCAACTAGAGCCGCGCAAGTCGGCAGCTCATCAAGCTGCGTAGCTATGCCCGAGGTTGTTATGAAGCCCTGCATATAAATGCAGTGGCAAGAATAATCTCCTACTGATTCTGACCAGCTCAGACACAATTGGATGTACTCGGGCTATAGAGCACAAGAGATCCAAGGAGCAGCAGAAAAGACAAAAAGGTGCAAAAAGCTCGGATCGAACCGACGATTCCATCCTACGAAAACTGGCCGTAGCCTCAGGCCGTTTTACTTTCACCGTTCCGCCAGGACCCATGTAGCACAAGCTGTCCTAGGCTGCAGGTGCCAATTCTCGGGGCGTCCCCCAAGAGCCCCAACAAGATTTGGTCTCATATAGGATACTCTAGGTAGTTGCCTCTGTGGCCTGCAGGATGAGGAGAAGGGCCAAGGCAACGGCCAATTGACATCTGGCATGCAACCACAACACTACACCACCATCACTCCGCTGTCCAAGACCGACTCCACGGATTCTGAAGTCGTACAGAAAGTCTTGAAGCGGTAAAAGATTCATCAAACATTCTGACGGCGCAATAGTTATCAGCTTTGCTTAACTTTTATTCCCGTACCAGCAAAAGACAACCGCAGCGTCTACCAAGCACCCACGATGCCCGCAATAGGAATATCTACACCAGTTGTGTACGTCGCCGTCTCGCTCAGCAAGTACACGTAGGCGCCACCGAGCTCTTGCGGGAGCGCCAAGCGAGGCATGCCGCCGTAGTACTTCATCTTCGTGTCCCAGTCAGGGGAAGTCTCAACATAGTACGTCAACGCCGTCTTGACAAAACCAGGCGAGATTGAGTTGACACGGATGCCGTGCTGCGCCCACTCCATGGCCAGCGTGTGCGTCATGTTGCGGATGGCACCCTTGGTGGCTCCATAGGGGGCCGACGGGGCAGCCTGCAGGACGACCGTCAGTATCAGCGCATATCGAATTCGATGGCGAGAGAATGGAAAGCGCACCCTGTTCGGCCTGTACGACGTCATGCTTGCGGTGAAGACGATGCTACCCTTGGTACCCAGCTTTATGAAGGTTCTTGCGGCGGCGGTCGCGCAGTTCCATGATCCGTTGACGTTGAGCTTGAACAGCCTGTCAAACTCGTCGGGGGTGAACTCGAGCGCCGGCTTGTGCTTGGTGGCACCAGCGTTGGCAACCATGCCGTCGAGGCGGCCCTTGGCGGCAACCACAGCACCCAGCGCCGCCTCGACGCTCTGGTAGCTCGTCACATCGCAGTGCTGGAAGTCGAGCTTGCCGGGGAACCGCTTGCTCAGTGCCGCGAAGTCGGCGCCTGGTTCTGAGATGTCGAGGCTGTAGACGGCTGCCGCCTCGTTGAAGAGGCACACTTCAGCGATGCCGAGACCGATGCCCTGGTTGGCGCCGGAGACTGCGAGTCTTGTCAGCATCGTTGTGCGTCTGCTTCTGGTTGTTGAGACCCACTTGCGATGACCTTGTCTTTCAGGGAGATCTTCCAGTCGTGGCCTGGCTGAGGAAGTGTGCTAAGGTAGGCAGGGGCGTCGTCGTTGGTAGGGTTGCCGTTCTGATCAGATGAACCAGCCATGTTGGATGTGTGCAAGTGTGTCATGTGTGGCTGAAGCTGGTTTCTGAGGCTTCAATGCTGCGATGCTTCAATGCTGTGTCGCCGGGGGCAAGACTGAAGGTGAAGTATTGCTTGTGACGTTGATAGGTGGTATATCAAACTCCAGCACCACGGCAAGCTTGAGTGGTTTTAAGTCCCGATCTTGGAAACTGACACTTGGAGCGGCTGTACAAAAGCTCGGTTGTATGGACGCGACGCGCGACATCCATCCGATCATCCCAACGCCATGACTGTTCAGAATTGAAGCTGGTGTGGTGCAACGGACACGATCCCCAGTAGCGTATCCTTGTCATACCCTTGTCAGCGGCCGCGGCTCGCGTCCTCGTTGCGGCCAACGTCGGAGTCGAGGGTCCGCGAGACGGGCACCCACACGAGTCAACCGCTCTACGAGATGGGAACCCTGTCTCAAAGTCACGAAGCCCTCGACTCGTGGGAATGGCCATGCATGGCACTCGGCCACACGACCCGGGAGTTCCCCGGACCCCGCACGTTTTGGAGAGGTCGTCTCAACCCCAGTTTTCCCCAGACTGGAGCTGCAGGAGCAATTCTGCCCAATGAGACTATTCTCACAACGACATCCTGGACAATATTACGACGCTCTGCATAGCGTGGTGTGTTGGGAGCAATACCATGTACTAAGTAAGCACACACACACACGGGAAAGAAGTGGAACCCTTTGACCAAGGCAGCCAACTCGTCGTTACGAGGGAAGGCTCGTCGTTGCTGTTGACTTGTCGGGTATCCAACATTCGTCAACCGTCGGCCGAGGTCGTCATTTTGTCAACTTCCATTCGACATTTACTTAACTCCTGTGAGATAACTATCGAAGCTTTATCATCCGAACTGTCCAACTCTGTTCGCCATCACATCCATCGATACGACCAAGCCCGTCAACAACGCGAGCCGTCCGCAAGCATAGTCGATCACCATGGACAAGACCGAAACACCTACTAGCAATGAACACGAACATGCCATGGCAAAAGAGGCAGAGCTTGCGGATGTGGACGACTACGTTCCGGGAACCGATGAGGAGAAGGCGCTGGTGAGGAAGATCGACTTGGTCAGTATACACATCCTACACGCGGTTACCGTCCGACTAACATGGCGTAGTACATCCTTCCTCTAATGTTCCTCATGGTGAGAACGTCAGACTTGGCGCCCGATTCATGCGCTGACATTGGAAAACACAGTATTTGCTCTCGTACATGGACAGGACAAAGTACGTTTGCAAAGGCCTCTCCGAAAGTAACTAAGCTGACCCTTTTTTTTCTGTTCAGCATCGGCAACGCCAAGATCGCCGGCATGGACAGGGACCTCAACCTCGACTCGGAACGATACTCCATCGCCCTGGTTGTGTTCTTCATAGGATACGTCGTCTTCGAAGTGCCATCCAACATGATCTTCAGCCGAACCCGACCCAGCGTCTTCCTGCCATGCATCATGGCCGCTTGGGGCGCCGTCACCATCGGAATGGCTTTCACACCAAGCTACGGGGCCCTCATCGGACTTCGCGCGTACGAATTACTTTTCTACATTGTAACAAGATCTTGAACTAACATACAACAGTCTGATGGGATGCATCGAGTCGGGCTTCGCCCCGGGCGTGCTCTATCTGCTCTCTTCCTGGTACAAAAAGGAGGAGCAGAGCAAGCGCTTTGCCGTGTACATCTCTGCCGCCATCCTGTCCGGGGCCTTTGGCGGCATCCTAGCTGGCACCATCACCAGTGGTCTTCACGAAGCCAACGGAATAGCCGGGTGGAGGTGGCTTTTCGTCATCGAAGGCGCCGCAACCGTCGTCACCGCCGGCGCGGCCTTTTTCATCCTCCCCGATTTCCCCGAGAGCACTTCCGGGTCCAAGTTCAACCAAAGAGAGAGAGAACTGGCCATCAAGCGCATCCGGAGCGAGGTGCTGGCCACGAGCGCGGAAGAAGGACCCAAGCTCGGTCACTGGACGGCCCTCAAGCTCAGCATGGTCAACTGGAGAACCTGGCTCTTTGTCGTCGGTTACATGGTAATGCAATCCTCCGTCCACGCGCGTCCAACATGACTCAACTCAGCCAACACGTGTTTTCCCCAGGCCATTGTCGGATCCTCTACCCTCTCGTACTTCTACCCGACCCTCGTCAACGGCCTCGGCTACACCTCCACCGCCGCGCAGTACATGACCATCCCCATCTACGGCGTCGCCTTCGTCTGCACCGCCACCACGGGCTACTTCGCCGACCAGCACAGCCAGTGGCGCGGCCTCATCCTCGGCGCCTGGCTGACCGTCTCCATGCTCTGCGCCGTCGTCACCTGCGCCGTCTACGACTTTGCCGCCCGGTACGCCCTGATCGTCGTCATGGCCTCCGGGCTCTGGGCCTCCAACGCCCTGTCCCTCTCGTACGCCTCCGTCAACTTTGGCGACATGCCCAACGAGACAAGGGCCGTCTCCCTCGCCTTCGTCAACGCCATGGGCAACCTCGCCCAGATCTACGGCGCGTACCTCTTCCCGTCCTCGGGTGCCCCCAAGTACCTCGTGGGGTTTGGCGTCATCAGCGGCTTGTGCCTCACGGGCGTGGCTTCGTATGTTGCGCTCCACGTCCTTTTGAGAAGGGCGTCTAGGAGCGTTTGAGTCGTCGGCTCGTATGTTGACTGGTCGACGTTGCGTGATGGCAAGGCGTACTACCCAAGTAGACGTAGCCTTTGTAGTTGATACCCGAGTTGAATACATTTACGTTGTTTTTGTAGCAGCAATATTGGAAACTGCAGTCACCTAATCCATTGATAAACAGCGGTAGTGAACGATGGTGGCAGTCGGATACGATGAATAATGGTTACTCACAACAGCAACCGAGAATAAGAACGGCAACGAGCAGTAGAAAGTCGTAACAGACGACCACAGTATTGAGTGAGTGCTAACGTCGTATAACACACAAGACAGAAGTAAGGATTTGTTGAGATCATTGGGTACACACAAGAGCAATCAACTACAGCAACAGACGGCAGCGAAGGAACAAAGCTAGGAATGACGGCAACGTCTATACTAGCATCGTCGCTGAAGAAAGTCATTAATCATTTTCTATCGCTAATCATCGTCCTCTGAAACTTCACCCAAAAACGACGGGAGCAGGACCCTCTCGTGTTTACTCTTCTCACTCTTCTGCTCCTCGATTGCTTCCATTATCCACCCGTAAGGATGTCTGATCTCGGTAACA
This sequence comes from Colletotrichum trifolii, assembly GCA_004367215.1. NCBI lineage: Eukaryota > Fungi > Ascomycota > Sordariomycetes > Glomerellales > Glomerellaceae > Colletotrichum > Colletotrichum trifolii. Next base: position 10,908 of record RYZW01000126.1, on the reverse strand, counting down.
TCTGGACAGCTTGGTCTCAAGAATGTAAATATCTCGCCCGAGCCATACAATTCGTTCAGCCTGGAGTGGCAGGTTACGTCCATGCAGTATCGAAAGGTCACGCCTGTAAGCGTGTTTTCCAAGAGTTTCGGGTCCTCCACATGTGTCTTGCGTCTTCCAGCGTCGGAGCGGCATTTGGAGCAGTGAGCTTCCCGGTGCGCGATAAGTCTATGTCGTCCATACGCAACGTGGTAACGGAGCTGGTTCTCGACATCGCAACGCTATTGTGCCAAGTCGAATGCAATCATCGTCTCGATAAGTGACTTTTTCCAGTCCATCATTTGGACGCAATAGAAAGGCCCTCTGGCCAAGCGGTGATGTGGTATGTCCAGCCCTCCTTCCACCGAGAGAGTGACCAGAATGGCCAGTGGCTGCCAAGTTGTCGACGTGGATAAGAAGACGTCGTCTCCCCTCTTGGCTTTGATCTCGGGAATGTCGAACTTCAGCGTCCCGCAAAGACGAGGCCTAGGAGCAACAGGCTTGATGCGAGTGATTGGGGGGACGGCATCGTGCGTCGACCAGCCGTCGAAAACAACGGCCCAATACTGCTTGCGGTCTATGAAGGCAGGTACCAGGCCATCCCTGGGATCGTAGCGGGTCGTGTTGGCAACTAGGTCATCGCAGCACCCCTTGTCGTGAAAATTCAGCTGTTTGTAACTTGCAATGCCGGGGCAATCGGAAGGCGAATTTCCGTCGCCGAGGCTTGCTGTCATGATGAAGATGTTTGTAGGCGGTATTTCGATGTAGTACGATGATGGGGCTTCTTCAATTGTTTGTGTTGTCGCTTCTAACACGTAGTGTGTATTCATGACGCAATCGAGGTCGACGCTTTTGATCTTTCTCGTACCTGATCCCTCTTTCCGCAAGCTTCCGAAAGGCATTCTCTCCTTCTACATGATCTTGTTTGGAAACTTCTTTCAACGTATTTCTGCTCTCTACTCTGACCATCCATATCTGTATGCCATCTGTCCCTTGAGGCCAGTCTTCGTAGGACCCTGTCTTCGACCGAGCTTTGGTACTTTTTGGGCCCTCAGGATACACACCCAGTGTGTTCTTGTCTTCTTTTCTGACATGTCCCTTTCTACAAGTTACTGCCTCCTTCTTCCCTACTTAGGATGTTGCTAACGTTACTGGAACTCGAGCTTATCGCATGTAACGCAATATCTCCTTCGACTCCATCGTTTGCTACCTTCAGTTTCCTACCCAAGATCAGCTAAAGCGTACATATTTTCAAGCGACGTTGACGAGTTTAACGTGAAATGCAACAGTCTAATAGGAAACCTCAGAGTTTTCGGATAAAACCTACATTATAGTGATTAAGTATGTCGCGATAGTGGTAGAGTAGTATTCAAGAAGCAAAATTAGGGAGCAACTATCCAACGGGCTAACTGAAAAGAGGATATATGAACTAATCAGACTCACCTACCATCTCCCAAGAAGCTGGGCGAGACCACGGGGCTTGTCTCACACGAGACAGTCAGCTCCTGTGAAAAAACCTATCACACTTATCGGTCATCAACAACTCGACTGTTCAAAGCGGACAGTTGTTTAAAGCAGGAAATGTCGCTACAGTAAGTTGCACACTGCGAGCGGCAAGATGACGATGCCGGAGTGCCCAGGCTCCGACCGTATGGCTTCCCTGAGCCTACGCCGGGTGAGATGTCAGACGTCGACTCTCGATTGCGATGATGGAGCTGCGCCACTGCTTCTGAATCTAGGCAACGCGCCAAGCCGGGTAGCGAATTGAGAGGTGTGTCTGCCGCACCCGGCGAGAACTTGGCTCTATCGAGGTTCTAGGTCGCTTAGCCATTTCTGCGACGTTTCCTCAACCGACAAGCGTTGGAAACGAATCCGATAACGTGTCAAGCCCGGCCCGAGCAATGACGAGGACTTACGTTGAGTAAACTTCCTCCGAGGCTCCAAATGCTGGCTAGATGCTGTTATAGACTAAGCCTATTCGTAACACTGCGAGTACCGGCATTCGGATTTTACCCAGGATCTACACTTTCGCTCAAGCATAGTACCTCGGTTGTTGACTCGATGGGGCGAAGACGGGCCATTTTTCCTGATAACCGAGTGCCTTGGCAGACGCAGCGGGCCGACGGAACACAAAAGCTTGAATGCAGCTTTGCACGACGTCAAGGATCATCGCAGCAACATGCCTCTCCCGGAAGACAACCTACACGGAGACAAGCAGATGGCTGACGTTGGCAACGTTGGACTACGGTAGATATCTCGATTCTTTTCTACACGGTGAATTGGACGGACGCCCCTCTCGGCCTAACGTGAAGCCCGGCTTCTTTCTCCAGCTTCTGTGCCGAACGGCCTACGAAGCCCACCGTCTTGGTTAGTCTGGTATGACGCGAAGAATGCAGACCCAAGTAGGGGCCAAAGCTCTGGGATGAAAAGGGGCAGCTTCGCCATGGAATTCTGTCGCGATGCCCCTAGCATTGTTGCTTCGCGTGGAATGTGAGGCTTCGGGGGCTTATAAACCCCCTCCCCTTCGTCCCAGACGCCTATTTCCAGCTAGCAAGCCGTTTTCAACCCGTTTCCCCAAGCCCTCTTTGCAACAGATTCGCCCCCCACGGAATCGAACATGGACGACACGCGTCCCAGCTCCGTCTCTAGCGAGGCAATGAAGCTCGCGTTGGTTCTGCGGGCACTCGTCTGGCAAGTCGCTCGTGTTGGGACATCCATGGCCTCTCGCTCGTCGAGCCCATCCACGGCGCGATTCGGCAACACCTTTCCAGCTTACTCCGAGGATGGCTCCGAAGGCTTGCTGGATGAGCCAAGAGAGGGCCAGTCGCCCACGATGTTCATGGCCGGACCCTACCATGACTTGGACAAGAACGACGACGCCATGCTCGTCTCCGTCAGAAGCGCGAGGAACTCGGTCTCTTCCTTCATCAGCCAACACTTGGGAGGGGAACACCCACGCAGAGACGGCTTCTTGCGGTACATGCAGCCGCTCGCTCCCGTCTTGTTGCCCGACTTCATCCTCGGTCCGATCAACTCCCTCAGCAGCGGACGCCAGCACCGCGCCCCCAAGCGTCTGAGCCCGACGGCCTATCTCGACGGCCTGCGCGGCGTTGCGTCCTTGACCGTCTACCTCTTCCACTACTCGTATCTCTGGTTCCCGAACCTCCGGCAGGGCTACAACTCCACGCCCAACGATACCTGGCTCATGCAGGGTAACATGATCAGGGTCTTCCACTCGGGACGCGCGAGCGTCACCATCTTCTTTGTCATCTCTGGCTACGTCCTCTCCATCAAGACGCTGTCGATGATACACAAGCGGCAGAACGAGCAGGTTCTCAACGCGCTGGCCGGGTCCGCCTTTCGCCGGCCGTTCCGCCTCTTCCTCCCCATCGCCCTGTCGACGTTTGTCATCGCCATGCTCTGCCACAACAGCATCTACCAGGGCGACCCGTCGGGCGAGAGGCCTCCTCCGGCCATCAGCCCCCTCAGCGCGCAGATTGCGAGCTGGTGGCAAGACCTCGTCAACATTGTCAACCCGTTCGCGCACATCATCAACCGGGAGAACATGCGCGGCATGATGTACAACGGCCACACGTGGACGATCCCCGTCGAGCTGCAGGGCTCGTTCCTCGTCTTCTTCCTCCTGCTCATGTTCGCCAGGGCCAAGCGGTGGATTCACATCGTCTCGACCGCCGTTCTCGGCTACTGGATCGTGACGCTGGGAGACTGGGACAAGGGCCTCTTCATCGCCGGCCTCCTCCTCGCAGAACTCTCCCTCATCCTGCCCAACCAGCGCAAACCCGTCACCCTTCCACAGTCCAACACCACCACCACCACCATCAATCCCGGCAGCTTCGGCGGGTTCCTCAACCTCTTCCGACACGCGGCCACGCTCACGCTCTTTTTCGTTTCCATCCACCTCCTGAGCTACCCCGAGCGGCTGGGCCCCCAGACGCCCGGCTACGTCTGGCTGTCGACCCGGGTCCCGGCGTACTACGCGGGCAACGAGACCAAGATCCAGCAGCACTGGCTCTCCGTCGGCTCCGTCATGTTCATCCTCGCGCTCATGTACTCCCCGCCGGCGAACCTCAACCTCGGCGACCGCATCATCGCGCTGCTCGGCGGCAACGGCGCGTCGCGCCCGTCCTGGTCCCGTAACAGCCCGGACCGTGGCAGCGGCGACGGCGACGACGAGGAGAAGAGGCAACTCGACGCCGACGCAGTGCAGCGAGACGCGGATGCCGCGAAACCAGCACCGGCGGACCACGGCGGCGAGCCGATGCTGCAGCGCATGTTCACGACGCGCTTCGCACAGTATCTCGGCCGCATCTCCTACTCGCTGTATCTCTGGCACGGCACCGTCATCCACGTTGTCGGCGTGCGGTGGCTGGTTCCCGCGTGGCAGTCGTGGAACGAGGCGCAGGCTGCCATCTCGAAACCGGGCACCGCACCGGATGCTGCTACCGCCATGACGGCGGACGCGTGGGGAGCGTACAGGGCTGCGTTCTTCTGGGGTGTGTTGGTCAACACGCTGGCCCTGCTTTGGGTCAGCGATGTGTTTAACAGGCTTGGAGACGGGCCGGCTGTGCGGCTGACTCGCTGGATTGGCGAGAAGAGCTTTCGTAAGGACTGACGGACGGGTTTCGTTTGTCGTTTGTCATGGAGTTGGGGTGCTGCTTGAGAGGGGGATTGGGGTAGCTGATTCATGAAGTTATTCACACTCTGGTATACATCTTCAATTCCACCTGCCAGTTCTCTTCATGTCGAGTTGCCACAAATGACATGTTTGGCTGGTCATGATGTTTGCCATCATGAACCCTACGTGTCCGGCATCATGCAACGCTGCGCTTTTCACGCCGTCATGTATCCATTCACATGCCTCACACAAAAGCTGAATCCGCTCCCTTGTCCCTGAAATAGTCAAACAGCACATGACGTCGACGAAAATCCACACCCCGTCTTCCCGTTTTCCTCCGCAACAGCTCTCGCCGAACACGCCCCCGTCGGCCCAGCAGCACCGCCGAAACCGCACCCCTGCTTGCCGGCCTGGAATTGCGCCCCGAGACCGGAGCAGATGCCGGCGCCGTCGAGGGTTGAGTAGAATCACCCATCTGAACAATCCGGTCCCAGATCCGAGCCCACACCACACATATTCACGCTACTCGTATATTCCTCCCATATTTCGAATCAAAGCTGGCACCAGATACGACGCACTCCTGTCACAGAGGCGCGTTACGGGACGGGGAGGCTGAGCGTCGAGGCCGCATCTCGACAGTACTCGCATACCAAAATATCTCACTGCACCATGCAAGCGGCCACTCGGCTGTCGAATCCCATGTCAACTGACAGCGACGATATGCAATGCGGACAAAGCGCGCAGACCAGACCCGGGCCAGCGAGGTCGTCGAGATGGCTGTTACAAAACCCAGGCCGTCCCCTGTAGGTGCCGCCGACTCCCGAGGATAGTGTGTTTTGGGGCTGTGCCTCTACTCGCGACATATGGATGCCGACTACATCGACAGTCGCCTCTGGTGGTGATGATGGGTGTTATCTTCGCATCATCTAGTTACCATGCTATTGTGCTGCTGCACTTTGACGCTTCTTTGGGTTTCAGGCCGTCGTTTCTTGGATATAATGATGGGTATGGGATACTGTGGTCGTCAAGGTGGATGTTTTTGAGGGCTCGTGAAGCAAGGCTCCCCGACCTCTTCATCCAGGTATCGTGGCCCACCAGCTCAAGCTCCTAGAAGCAGCAACACAGTGGCATAATCCTCACGAGAGCTCGGAAGCCAAGTTTGATTGGACTCTGAGAGAAAACGAAATCGGTCATGTCAATAACTTGGCGGATGTCTAAGCTCAAAGAAGTTGAGCAAAGTTTCGGGAGACGTGATGGACAAGGCCCCCTTGGACATGGACAGCTCAGTGATGGAGCACGACCTCTCTGACGGCGCAATTGATCAAGGGCGCCCTAGATACTTTGGGAGCTACAGGGCTTTTCAGAGAGGGGATGCCTGTCCTGGCGGCCTACAGGGGTCACCAGACATCCTTTAGTACCTGTACATCATGTAGTAAATGGAAGAATCTACCCACATCTTTCATCGTGAAGGCGATGTCATATTTTCAACATCCCGACAATTCTTGCTCACAGGCATTCCAAGGACTCGTCTACATGGTTAAATCACTTTTGAAGCTTGTCTACCAGTCTTGTAGAGACGTAGCTTACATACGCTTCAGTAAAGTTCTTGTGGAGGGCAGCTTTCCATCTGGCAAGTTTGCTCGGAAACACAGTAGAAAATCTTTAGTGGTGACATGGTCAACGTCAAGAGCACACAAGACTAACACAAGACTACCTTCTCGTGAAGGTGCCTTGAAGGCGACTGTCCAAGCTTTCTTGGTCCATGAGATGGCAAGAGGAGGTGATGACAAGAATTCCTCGCAACAGGCAGACTCATGTAAGCGCCATTTTGCTTGTAAAAGGGGCCCCCAACTAGGTAATTACCTTTGTTGACGAAAAAATGAAGCCATCACCGAGCGTTAGCAGAGCTTGAATGTGGCTTGGCGCCCAAACGCCACAGACAAAGTCACTGCCGTACATGGCCGACCATTCAAGGGCCGGAAGCTGTCATCCTGCTTGAGAGCAGTCTAGGAGACGTGCCAATAGAATGATCCGACTCTGTGCATAGCCCGTACTGGACGATGCATCCGGTCTCGAACATGCCGAGCCATCCTCTTCGTCCGTCTTGTTCATCCTGCATTGGGCTAGGCTACAGCCAAAGAGATTCCACAGAACCCCTCGCAAGACGGATGCTGCAAACAGTCCCATCGCCAAAGCATGCGAGCTGCCCTTTGGCATTCCTACGCCGTGACGTACACAATTTCTACCGCGAGATGGCCCCCTCCCTTGACCAGCGCCCGTCGACGTCCCTAGAAGCGGGGTAGCTCCTGGATGCGTCGAGGTGGTAGTCGATTCTTCATACGGCGTTCGCGACATGCGAAGCCTGTACCATCTTGACAGCGCCTCTGCCATCTGTCTGTACGAGTCCTCATCTTCATCTTGGACGCGGGCGATATCGCGAGACATTGTGCGAAATGGCAGCTTTACAGGACACTGTGGTGGAGCCCGACTTGTCCAACGACAACGACTCGACCTGGGGAGAAGTGACATGCCCAACACCACACGACAACAACAGAGAGAGAGAGAGTTGCTGACGTGCACGGTAGGACAACGCGTCGTCTACGGCCAGCTTGAACAGCTCCATCCTCAATCACAGAAAGGAAAACGGACGGACGTACCACAAGTTCCGAGATGGAAGTCAGTCAATCACACCAACTGCGCAGTGCCACCAGTACTGAGCGGACTGCAGAATACCACTTTCCCAACGACGAAGAGGAGAAGGACAGATTGGGTAAATTATCAGATTCTTCTCCAACACCTACGCCTCTTCACGATGAACTGACGTGCAGTTCCAAGATCTCCAACACCACATCTTCGACCTCTCCTTTGACGGCAAACTCGGCCTCGCCCCACCGAACCAGCCCGATGCAAAGGTCGCTCGCGTGCTGGATCTCGGAACGGGGACCGGTATTTGGGCCATGGATTTCGGCGAGGAGCACACGGGATCAGAGGTCAGCTGGCCTGGTTGATGAGCGCTGGAATGCCCTGACCGTCCTGACGAATCTATCTACCTTTAGGTGACTGGAGTCGACCTGTCTCCCACCCAGCCTCAATTGTTCGTCCTTGTAGTTCCGAGCTTCGAAGACGTCGCAACTGACCAACCCAGCGTCCCACCCAACGTGCGGTTCGAGATTGACGACGTCGAAGACACGTGGACGTACTCGCGGCCGTTCGACTACATCCATAGCCGGATGATGAACGCGAGCATTTCCAACTGGGAGGCGTACATCCGGCAATCCTACGAGTATACCTCCATCTCCCACCCACCACCATCACCACCATCACCACCATCACCACCATCACCACCATCACCACCATCACCACCATCACCACCATCACCACCATCACCACCACATCACCCCATCTGTCTGACAGCGTGCGCCGCAGGAACCTCAACCCCGGCGGCTGGCTCGAGCTCCAAGAATTCGACCTGCCCCTCTCCGACGACGGCACCCTCACCGAGGCGCACGCGCTGTCCCAGTCGATGCGCCACCTGGGCGACTCGGCCGCCAAGCTCGACCGCGCCTTCATCGCGCTCGACAAGCTGAAGCCCGCGCTCGAGGCCGCCGGCTTCGTCGACGTGGCCGAGGTCAAGTTCAAGTGGCCCAGCAACACGTGGCCGCGCGACCCCAAGTTCAAGGAGCTCGGCGCGTGGAACTACGAGAACATCACCGCCGGCCTCCAGGGCTTCCTCATGGCCTTCCTCACCCGCGGGCTGGGCTGGCAGGCCGACGAGGTGAACGTGCTGGCGGCGCAGACGAGAAAGGACGTCGGGGACCGGAGCATCCACGCGTACTGGCCCATGTAAGTTCTTCCTGCAGCCGTCGTGCAACATGTCAGGCTGGCTTTGCTGACGAGGCATAGGATCGTCGTGTACGGGAGGAAGCCGGAGAGCCAGTCACGTGACTGAAGTTACTTTGAACCATCCATCACATTGGTGCTGACGAAGCCGAGATGGAAAACGGATCCGGCCGGTCAGCACGGACTACTGTGTAGGTTGAGTCGGACCCGCTCGCCATCCGGCGAACCCACAATTCCCGAGAGGTTGAAAATTTTCGAGCATTGAGGCCGGTCACGATGATAATCTCCGACATGGAAACCTCTGCACGCCCATCAAGGGCCTACCGCTCCACACCCATCTTGAGCTCTCCACGGCAATAACCATAACTTGCAGGCCTTGCTAGCTCAATCGGTAGAGCGTGAGACTCTTAATCTCAAGGTTGCGGGTTCGACCCCCGCGTGAGGCTCAATTCCTCTATCCTGCGTTTCTTTTGCTGTCTATTTTTGCGCTTAGCCTTGTTTTCGTCGTGTCTGGGGTCGTGTTTGTCTTCCTTGCGGCGCCAGGGCTTTCATTTACCATCTGTTGTCATGGTCCCGTTGTTTGGTCCAGTTGTATGTCATCATTCTTGTGTTCTCCATAGATGGGCTCTACCAGCCTCAGTTGCTCGATACACATTCGCCTCGTCTTCTTCGCGCCATGGCAAATCAGACCCTCAATCATGGAGAAGAAAGTTCTCTTCAATATGTAAGGCGCCACAACCTCCCAGCGCATGATGAATCCCCTCGACCCATAACCCAGAGTCCCGAATCGTAGCAAAGCCTCATCACCATCATTCATCCGAGCCGCCCGTCAAGCTCGTCGAACCCACGCATCGCCCGGACGTGGTGTACTTGTACCCTCCGCGGTACAGCTCGAAAACAAATCTCATGATTGCTGTACTTGGACTGTGTCGAGGCGGATTCCTTTGGTGAAATCGATGCCGGGCTTCAACGTCTGGCAGCCGCGTCTTGATTATGCTTTCGTTGCCCAGCATACGCACAGGCGAATCGGGACAGGTCATCTTGGCTTGGTGTAATCGTATACCAGTGGACAGTCGTGGTGACGCTCTCGCCAGGGCGACCGGGCCGTCTGCGCAGTAATTGCGCATCACAGGGCCGCTGGAGATATCGTCACCTTTCAAGTCATCATCGAAGCTGTATCAAACGCATTGAAGCTTGGAAACCAGGCATAAGAAACTTCAAAGCTGCTTTTGTTTTGATTTTCCACAACGCTGGCCAATTACCTAAACCTCCGCGGCAGGCCTAGTTTAGACCAGGTCTTTGGGGTCCCTCTGCAGCCCATCGTCCACCGAGATGGACACGTGTGTTGTCTTTGTTATCCCCTCCGACACGGCGCTACCTTGCGGTCCGACAATGCTCTCTTCGGAGCCCATCTTGGGCGGGAATGTCCATCGACACGCGGCTGCGTGCCGTGACCTCGAGAACACGTCCACGTTGTTCGTCGCGTGCTTTGTCGCTGCGGTCCGGTTGGTCCGATTCGTGCCCATGTTTCGCATGTAGCCGTTGTTGTTATTGTAGTCCGAGTTGTACTTGGCCGAAGAGCCGGCGAGGATGGCTTTGAATAGGGGCTTCAGGCACGGGATGGAAGCCGCCGATATGGCGGTGCAGATCTCGACAGTCGTCCTGGAGGGCGGGCGAGCCCACGTCAGCCTCGGATGCCCCCGGGGGCACATGGACGGAGGTAACACAAACCATATGGTCATGTCGGAGCTGTCCCAGAGAAAGTCGCCATGTTTTCCGTAGCTGGGCAGAAACGACATCTTGACCACGGCCGCTGCCGTGGCACTGCGCGGCGCGGGTTAGCCGACGGAGAACGGGGTCGCGAGGGAACCTACAAGACGCCGAGGGAGAGAACTCCGACGACGGCCGATTTGACCTTCCAGTTGAGCTGCACGTTCCACAAGATTGGAACTGGAAGCAATGCGAAGACCATGTCTGTGAAGACGGAAACCCCTAAACATGGTAGCCAAGGTCAGTTCTGAACCCCCCCAGGGCTGGGGCTTCAGGAGAGAATTTGGCCGTGGGGATGCGTACCCGAGTTGAAGAAGGCGGCGAACTTGAGATGACTGGGAGCCATGCAGGAACCGCCTTGGATGGAGGAATCCCACGTGAAAGCCAAAGGTTGGCACTGAAAGAAGACGGTGACTGGCGCCGTTAGGGACTCGCCGATGATGGGGAGCACAGTCGGAGCTTGGGCTTGGGCTTCACTTACGGAGGTTTCCGATGGCAGACAGGACTGTGAAGACAATGACGGCTAGGCTTGGAAATTACCCATAGGTACCCAGCTAGGTAATACTTCTTGGAGCCCATAGGTAGTAGTGGGTACTTATTAGGTTAATAGGTAGGATATAAGTATAGGTAAAAAAGGAATACTA